>WWET01000126.1:765842-780180 GCA_011038615.1 Limnodynastes dumerilii | reverse complement strand
GGAAGACAGGACCAGAAAACAGACTGGAGAGCCACACAAGGAAAACTGAAGGCGAGATCAGACAGGAACAACACACAGGCAGCAGAGAACAAGAAATCACAAGAGCACTGGAATGAGCTGAAGCAGACTTGACGTAATCACAGGTACCCTAGGACTGTTGGTTATTTAAGGAGACAGCCAACCAATTAGTTGTTAGCTTGCACCCCACCCCTTCTCCTATTGTTGGATATCCTGGCTTCCAGGATGCTTAATACAGAGACTCGCAACAATCAGTACATGAGGAGGAGGTAGCACCCTGGTTATGGCATGTAATATTAACCTAACATAGATAGGTTTAATAGAAAACTCTTGTGAGAGGAGAAAATGGACACACAATGGACTTTCCAGATTGTTACTAACTTCTATGCTTCATTCAGATTATAGACATTTTTGCCAAATCACTGCTATCCAATCAGAAAACATTCTGACCCATCCAGATTTTAAAGAGGAATAACACCTGTGACAGAGGTTTTGGGTGTTGACTTGCAAGTGGGCATTCCCTGGTAGTAATCGTACAGCAGAGGTGTTCCCTCTCTCCAATCCAGATCTCTGTACTTCTGTGAATTTCCACAAGTTTGAATGGGAAAACTTAAGTTAGTACCTAGCTGCTGGAAGTCTTGTGCAAATGGTTGAAATTCAGACTCACTAATTGTCACTCACCAGGCTCAGCGCTGGTCCGCGAATGGACCACTCCGATCCAGAGGCATGGAGTCTAATCACAAGCCTGGTTTTCACAAGAGCCCATGATGGTTGGGATGGGTTTGGCTGCAGGCAAAAGACAGGTCGTGGCCCTCTGATCAAGCGCACCTACGCTAAGGTGGAGAGGGAAGGTCCAAGGGGAATTGTAGTAGATGTTGCTTGTAAGGCTGGGTACCAAAGAGTAGCAAATACTGGAACTGGAAGCGCAGTTGAGAGGAAAAATAGCACTGAAGATCCAGAGAGATACTGGAACCGAGGAGTCCAGGAATGGAAACTGGATACACAAAGAAGCACAGGATACCAGTAGAATTAACATATGGAAACCAGGGAGTCAGAATACACGATACAAACAGCAGTGAAGTTTCCTGTTGCTCTGACAGAGAGATGATGTCAGAGAGAGCCTTAAATAGACCAGGTGAAGAGGGAATCAAGCAAGGCAATTAATGGCACCTGTGAGGTAAAGCCTGCAGCAGAAAGTGAATACAAGGAAGTGCCGAACTAAAAGAAATCATGTGACCAGCAAAAGGTAAACAAAGACATATGTGCAGTAAAGAGGGAACTGAAGGAATCGTGACACTAATGCCAGGACAATGCAGTCATATACTTGTGAAAACATTAAAAGTTTTTGCTTGAGGATTCAAACAAAAATGGACATAAAAATGAAATCAATTCTACAATATTAGCCTACAGGAGGCAACAAGATAATAAGAACTTCCCCACCGGGAAGACTCAAAGCAGCGCGATCCACTAGCTAACAAAAATATAAAAATGTATGTAAGAAAAGATCAGGTTCATATCAGTATCTGATATATTACAGGCATTAGGGTTTTGCAAAACAAAAAAAAATGATATGTTGTATTCAGATATGTGTTGAAGCCATGAGTTGAAAGCTATGTCAGACAACAAATCTACCGAGAATCTGAGGCTTGTCCTTGATAACCCTCACTGAGTAAACTAGAAAGACATATGCATTTTTCAGTTTTATTAAAACCACATGAGCTCGGTTTTATTCATTTATTCATTAAGACATCCCACTTTTTACTGAAAATATATGTATTCTAACCTGCACTGAATTACAGGGGACGTATTTCACTGCTGCCTGGATGCAATTATACAAAAGCCAAAGACTCCATCTCTTTTGGGAGTGTAGGACAGGTTTGGATCATAATTTTAAACTTTCCTTTCATGCACAGAGTTCTTAGTAAATCATTACTCATTCATTGCAGGCCATAATTTCTGCTCCTCTGGCACTGCACTAGACAGAAGCTTCTTTTTAATGGCAAAAGGGCAACAGCAGAAAATTCTTCATACAGCCAGCAGATATTTCCAGTAGGTTTTCATCCATGTGGTTCATATTAAAATACCTTTCATTCCCCAGTGTGTAAAGAACCACATCTCAATGTTTCAGCAGCCATGCTGTGTTGTTGAACCCTTTCACCACCAGAGGGGCTACCAACATACTGCAAAAATCATCAGAAAATCAATCTGCTTCCTCCCTCTATTAATAAGACCCCATGCTAAATATTCACAGGTATATCACAAAGCCATTAATGCAGCCTGAACATTTAATTGAGATTTGTGACATAAAAGAACATAAAAACATAAAAGAAGCAACCAGGTCAGTTAGTAGCAAGTTGCACTCTGAAAATTAGATATTAATAAAACTGTATTCTAACATGCTTAAAACTGTTTTATTTACAATATCCAGTGACCAAGGTGAAATAATAAAATTATCACACAGTGGGAAGTTAAAAAGAACGCTTGGGGAAATATCTTAGCAGATAAATTGGCAATATTCCTGAGGGATATTATAATCATCAGTATTGTGAGTATGACAGAAAAACATCAGGATAATATTGCTGTGCTGCCTTTTCTACTGAGGTCAAAAGTTATCCATGTATTTAACTGTAATAAGAGGAAGCACTGCAGCTGAGTTATAGACACCTAAATAAAAGTGTTAACCGGAAGATGAGCATGCTAGATATAAGAGGGGAGTATGGTAAGAAGTTTCAAAGCAATTATATTATTCCTTGTTGTTTTCTACTTCTGTTTTTAAATCAGTAAATTAGCACCTCCCCACTGCAAAATGGTATTTATATATACTATTAATGGTTATTAATTATGAGGATTCTAAAATACATCTACTATTGGACCAGAGGGGGTATTTAACAATTGAGTGGTGCATGCACAAGTGCCACATTACGAAGGCATTTGCCTTCAGGGAAGTGCCACTCTCAGTAGTGGCAGCTTCATGTCTGATGTCCACCACATGTTTCCCTGTGTGTTGCTCGCACCAAACACTGCTGACCTTCAGTGCCGCCATCTTGGATCTATGCACATGATCTGCAGCAGCCAACTTTGAGCAAGGCAGGAGAAGCACATGATCTGACTATCTATTCAGAGCCAGGGCACCATTATATAAACCCAGAGCACTGTATCCATAGTGCCAGAAAAACTTGGTCATTCAAGGTTCCTGGTTCCTGTTTTCTCCTTGAGAGATCTCTATCTGCAGTTTTCAGCTTGCAGCAATCAGCCTGCAAAACCAGCCAGCAGTAATTAGTCAGCAGTGCACAGTCTGCAGACTACTATTCCAGCTTCTGACTGCTGTCTGGAGATTGTTATTCCTTGGCCAATACAGGTCAAGTCAAGTCCTGTTTCAGTTCATGTCTCCTGGTCCAGTTTAGGTCAAGTCTAATCCATTCCTGGTCCAGTCCAGGTCAAGCCTTGCTCCAGTCCAGTCCTGATCAAGTCAATTCTTGTTCCAGTCCAGTCCATTCCTGGTCTAATCATGGTAAAGTCAAGTCTTGTTCCAGCCCATTCCTGATCCAGTCCAGGTCGAGTCAAGACTTGCTGCAGTCCAGTCTTGGTTCACTCCAGGTCAAGTCAGGTCTTTCTTAAGTCTTGCTAAAGTCCAGTCCTGTCCAGTCCAGGTCAAGTCAAGTCTTGCTCCAGTCCAGTCCATTCCTGGTCCAATCCAGGTCAAGTCAAGTCTTGTTCCAGTTCATATCCATTCCTGGTCAAGTCAAGTCAAGTCCATTCCAATCCTGGTCAAGTCCAGCTCAGTCAAGCATGCCTCGTTCAACTCCAGTCTTGGTCAAGTCCAGTCCAGCCAAGTCTGCCCTGTCCAGTCCAGCCAAACCTGTCTTGTGCAGTCCAGCCGGAGTAACGGAGGAGTCTATCAGAGCCCTGGGATTCATGCCTGACAGCGGGTAAGATACTTTCCTTGTTCCTATTGGAGTTTTGTTCATTCTGTGACGTTTGAATACTCATCATTTCTGAGACATCTCAGTATTATTTGCATTATTTCCATTTATGAACTATATACATGAGCCAAGGCTTGTGCTGGAGACTGTAGCACCTATCATACCCACACAATATTGGGACATGTAGTTCGTTCTTTCTATTTACAGAGTTTACAGAAGGCTTTTCAATATTGCCATTTTATAAAGAAAGTTCTTTCTCATGTAACGTGTTTGTACACATTGCCAATTGGGAAATCTGTGTATATGATAGATCATATCGTGTTTTGTTGACTTAATAATAAATTTGTTATATATTTTTCTGCATTTAAACGTTGGCATTTTGTGTGTGAATATTAGCATTAGCACAGCATGGTTTTTCTTTTTTATATATTTTTAAGGTTGGCCTTTTTTAGTGCAGCTGCTTCTGACTAAATGGTTTGCACAATTATATTATAATTATATTTAAAATTATTTATTTGTTTGTTATAGTAGTATCATAGTTATCTTTGATGCCCTAAGAACTATATTTAGGATAGTCCCTCCCTTCACGCTAGTATTTTAAGTTGGATAATGGAGGGTATGTGTACTAAGTTTCCATTCAGGAGCCTATGAAGAAAGCACATATATACAAACATACTTTGACTTTTATATATATACAAGCAAAATGCCCATCAAAATGAAAGGAAATGAGCAAGGGAAGCGGGAGCAGTGGGAGCATCAGCCACACTACCACACTGAGCCAGCAGCTGACTGAATGAGGGAGACTTCTCATCCATGAAGGAGCCTCCCCTGGCCAGTCTGCTGCTGTGGCATGTGTTCTGGCTGCTGGTAGCTTGGGTGAGTAGAGTCGTGGGGGGGATCGGGAGTGGTGGTGACTGGTGAGTCAGCAATTCTGGTCCTGACCACTGCACATGTGCAGTGTCACAACAGTGTGTACTGCGCATGCTTATATTGGTGAGGAACAGAATGGCTTTTTTTTATATATATATATATATATATATATATATATAGATTACAGGGTCGGGGCAGTCACATCCTGGTGAGTGTATGTCATGTATATAATGTGTGGGGAGTGTATATAATGTGGGTGTATATATAATATATTGGAATATATAATGTGTGGGGGTGTATATAAGTCTCTGGCCAGAAACTCTGACTTCCGAAATAGTGACATCCGAAAGTTACTTTTCAGATGTCCCTATTTCGAATACCGATCAGTTTAGAATTTTTCTTTTAGAATGGGTGAGTATGCCGATTGGCATACTCACCCATTCTTATTCGGAAACACCGGTATCCCACTACCGTGCCGCTACCGCTGGACCCCCCGACCACAGGCAAAAGTGAGTAACCTCTCCAGGGTGCGGCGGAGGGAGAGTTAGGGTCAGGCTGCAGGGGAGGGATGGTTAGGGTCAGGCTGCGGGAAATGGAGTGTTACGGTCAGGCTGCAGGGAAGGGAGAATTAGGGTCAGGCTGCAGGAGATGGTTGGTTAGGGTCAGTCTGCCAGGAAGGGAGGGTTAGGGGTCAGGCTGCGGGAAAGGGAAGGTTAGGGTAGTGAGAGGGGAGGGTTAGGGTTAGAATTATGGGAAGGAGTGGAGGGACTATTTTCTCTTACCTTTTTTCGGAGCACCGAAAGCTTGGTGCTCCGTGGATCGATTGCTATGCCTTGATCCAACTGGCTGGGAGAAAATGGCCCTAAAAAAATAGGGCTGTTCTAAGCGGGGACCCACACCCGTATATAATATATGGGTGTATATAGTATATATAATGTGTGGAGGGTGTATATGATTTCTCTCTGTATATTATAGATTATTACAGGGTCAATCACTTCATGTGGGGTGTATATAATGTGTGGCTGGATATATAATGTGGCTGTATTTGTGTGGGTGTATATAGTGGCTCCACAGCGGCCCTTTTGGAGACTTTAAGCGGTGTCTCCTGAGGTAAGTTGGCTCTCAGTTTATAAACATATATATGTGACCCAACATTGTGACTCTCATTGTAAGAGTTAGGACCACCATATACAGAAAGGCCTTGACGGTGGCTGGTGGCTTATCGCATATTTGCGCAAATATGTGTAACAAACATTTATGTGTTTTATTTTACAGATAGTATAGTTTGTTACTGGTTTATGGCAGTGTGCTAGGGCAATTTTCCCCTTTGTTTCTGTGGCTAGCAGATTACCCCTGCCTTTCATGCACCTGTTCCCATTTACCTATATATTGATTGAGCAACTTCCATTCTGTTTATTTTGGGTGTATATAGTGTGTGGGTGTGTATATACTGGCAGACAGGGGTTTTACCTGGCCATGGGGATGGGGACTGCTCTCTCCCAGGGACTGCCTGGCAGTGAAGAGGCTTTTTTTTGAAGGGCTGTGTTAGGACTATGATAGGACTGGTATAGGACTAGGAAAGGACTGGGATAGAGCTATGAAATGACTGAGATAGGACTATGATAGGACTGGGATAGGGCTAAGAAAGTGTTGTGATATTGCTGGAGATGGGTCACTGATCCACTGGCAATATATTTCTTTAAGTTGGCAGACAGCATGGAGATGCACCCCAGATACTCACCTCAGCCATGTTGTGCGCAGGGGTGGGTGGCAGCCCCCTCCTCTCCCCGGGGTGTGAAACTTTGTATCTGATCCTGGTCTAGGTATTTCCCATGGATGTCCCCGAGGGCTGCAGACATGCTATGTCCTCTCTCCAGCCTGGGATTTAAAGGGATTCTTTGTGTAAGTTCCCAAATCTCCTGCTACCCTTGGAGGCTGCAGCCGTGTGATGACCTCCCTCCGGCCGAGGATTTAAAGGGCTTCTTTGTGCAGTTACCCGAGTTCCCTGCTACTCTTGGGAGCTGACGCCCCAGCGGCTGCTGCTGCACACCCGGATTTTCCTCGGCATGGCGTGAATGGTGGAGTACTTAGGGGGGAGGTCGAGGTGATGGTGAATTTTGGGGCACTTGGGGTGGGTCAGGGGTGGTAGTGAATAATGGAGCACTCTTCAGGAGAGTAGTTCTGCTCCTGACCACTGCACATGCGCAGTAGCATCTTAATGTGTGAATGCTACTGCACATGCGTATAACAGTGAGGCGCAGAATGGCTTTTATATATATAGATATATATTGATATAAACAATAACAAGTCTGTGTTTTCATAGTTTTACAATAGACACAATCTTCCACCTTGCAAAATGTACATGATGGCCGATTTTGCCACGAATCAGGCCAGAAGCAACTTATATTCTAAAAACAGGAGGTGCTTCAGGTCAACTATTCAGGGCACATGATATGATTTAAGCTGATTTTATGACACATTGTCTGGCTCAGTTCCATGCATGCACCATTCTCTTCAGTCTGGAATACTAAACTCTTTTCACAGTCACTTGGCTGCAGATATAGTCCAACTTGTGTAATAAATATTTGTATTTTTGGCTGGAGTTACTAAGTGTCAATAGCCAAAAAAATGTTGCATTTAAAAAAAGTCAAAGATTAATGTAACCTAAAACTCATAGATCCCATAGTTTTTCACAGTAGCCAGCTGATTAATAGTCAGTTAAATAGGGCCCCTACATAACTGAATTGATTTTCCTACTAAAATTGCTTTAGAAAGAGAAATAATTCAGTAATCGCTAGATATGTATACATCCTAATTGAGGATTTTACTAAAATGATTTTGTCCAAAAAGCTTGCATATAGATAATCCACTTTTACTTTTCTCTTTACACAAAAGTTATGCCAACAGACAAAATACATAATAAACACCTGCATCCAACCATTAAATAGTATATCTACATATGTTTGACTGAGGAGAATACAAATTGATCCATAGCTGATGACCAGTATGTGTTCTCCACCAGAAAATACTAATACATACACCTATTTTACACATAACTACGATCTTGGTTACAGGACAGACAACAGAGGGTTGTAGTAAATGGAATCCCTTCTGTGGATGGTAAGGTCACCAGTAGCGTACCCCAGGATTCTGTAGTAGGACCAGTGCTATTTAATATCTTTATAGGTGATATTGCCTGTGGTATTGAGGGGAAAATATGCCTTTTTGTAGATGACACAAAGATACGTAACAGGGTAGACATGCCTCGAGGAGGCATAGCAATCGATCCACGGAGCACCGAGCTTTCGGTGCGCCGAAAAAGTAATGAAAAAAAAGTCCCCCACTCCTTTCCCTAATTCTAACCCTAACCCTGCCCTGTCATTACCCTAACCCAGTGGTTCCCAAACGTTTTCAGTTCGAGGCACCCTTAGGGTCTCCATATTTTTTTCAAGGCACCCCAAAGACAAAAATAGAATAGAATTCAATAGGAAACAGAAACATTCAGAGGCACGCCAGTGAGAGCATCGCGGCACCCCAGGGAGCCGCGGCGCACAGTCACCACTGCCACTTTGTACAAATAGTCCCCCACTACTTTCCCTAATTCATACTCTAACCCTCTCCTCTCACAACCTTAACCCTAACCCTCCTTTCCTGGCAGCCTGACCCTAACCCTCCCTTACTTGCAGCCTGACCCTAACCCACCATCTCCCGCTGCCTGACCCTAACCCTCCCTCCCCTGCAGCCTGATACTAACCCTCCCTCCCCTGCAGCCTGACCCTAAACCTCCCTCCCCTGCAGCCTGACCCTAAACCTCCCTCCCCTGCAGCCTGATCCTAAACCTCCCTCCCCTGCAGCCTGATCCTAACCCTCCCTACCCCGCACAGAGAAGTTACTCACCGTAGATAGCAGGGGCGGAGGCAAAGAGATATTGGCAGCGGCGGTATTTCCGAAGGTGAATGGCTGAAGTATGCCGAACTGCATACTCACTCATTCTGAAAATAAAAGTAGAAAATGGTAACTATTCAAAATAGGGACATCCAAAAAGGAACTTTCGGATGTTCATATTTCACAAAAGAGACTTTCTGAACGGAGAATGCAACCAAACTGATGGAAGTCCTGTAAAGTAAGACATAATAAGCTGAATTTTGTGTTTCTATCACAGTTCAACGTAACAAAACAATTTTTCATTTAGCACGATTATGGATTGCGACAAGTGACATTTTCATGACCTGATTATCTAAACAAGTAAGTTTCATTATTAACATAAAGCAACAATACATTTTCATTAAATGCCTATGTGTACTTTATTACAATAATAATAAAGAATCAATCCCCTGTAACAATGTCGTATTGACTGCCTGTACTTCTTAAATAAAGCTTGTTGGATGTCTAGTCAATTAGAGGGATAAAGGAATTCAGCTCCATATTGTTACCTAATTTTAACCCTTTTGTGTTGCTAAATAGCACCAATTACCTAGTTCATTTTGGAAAAGAACTGTATGATTTTACATTTTACCAATGTCTTGTTAAAAAGACTCAATATTTAAAAGTTTATTGTAGAGGGTATTGTTATCTTATGCTTCAGTGTTTCTGGACACAGCAGCCAACATTCTGTTCTGTTAGTGACTGTGTACGACGGACAATAAGTGAGAGGTACGAATATGTAGCAAATGCACAATATTTTTCACAGTGTAAATTTATTTTAAACTCTGAGCATTATCATGTCTATGTATCCAATTAGTCGTTCCAGGATGCATGTGTTTTGGCAATGTGATTTGATTTGACTTTCTCATATTCAAAATGTGACAGATTGACCTTACCATGGCATCCTTTTTGAAGTTTACAATTTGGTTGAGATTTTACTTTTACCATTAGTAACCTGTCCTTATTGGATTTGTTCAGACAAATCACCCGAGTCTCAGCTGCTCACTTGCATGATATTTCCAGTGGTGTCATGTGGGTGAAGGCTCAGAGTTTGTGTTGCTGACAGAGGGAGATGGCACTTGCAGGGCTGACACCTACTGGGGTGAAAGATCTGCTTTCCAAAAAGCAGCTGCCTGGAAGGTAGTTATGACCAGGCCTTTGTGAGAGAATGATGGCGTTTTAAAGCACACCATGTGTCCTGTTGACCAACAGATAAAAACTAAGCCAGAAAAGACTAGCTTCATGTGAGAAAGACAGAGCGCATCATTCTAGCCTGTGTAGACATGGCATTTTATAATCACATGTTGAGTTTTTTTTCCACTGTAATGTATAGTAAACAAACACATGCATATAAGCAAGCTTCTCAGTCTTGATCAATCTAGCAGTACTTCTTTTTACAACTGAAGTGCAAAGTGAGACTTTCAGATATGGGTTACAGTTAGAGCATGTTTAAGCAATCAATTACGCCTTCAGTTAAAAATACGCAATTGTGTACTTTCCTGTCCCCTGTATTAAGTACTGAGGACGACTATATTATTAATGATGATGCATTTGCACACACTCCAAGCTGAGTAGGCTTTTCTTAACAATGTGCCTTTCTTGGATAATGGTGCAATTATATTTGCATGCTTTTAACTCTAAATACAGCATAAATACCACAACATGATACTGAAAGTATGAAGTTTTCTTCCTATGACATTATGGGACTGATAAAGAGCTGGGCTTACACCTTATTTTTATGTGTAAGTGCAGACCTGAGCAATACCATGTTGAACTGCAAGGGGAGGCAAATTTACATTGTGAAATTGAATTGAGAAGTGAAGTTTCTTAGCTAAACTCTATTTTATAGATTAAACCTAAAGCATTGTTGCCAACTCTCCCAGAGTCTATCCGGGAGACTCCCGAAAGGGTGGGCTCTCCGTTGAGAATGGACCTATTTCGATAGTTCTGAACTGGCTGGGAAATTGATTGCTTTGGCTTTGAAGAGGCAAACACGGTGCTCCAAATGGTAAGTATCAAATCTAACCCCAACCCTTTCCCTAATCCTTACCCTAACCCTCCCCTTCTATTACCGTAACCCTAACCCTCCTTCCTTACAGCCTGACCCTGACCCTCCCTTCCCCGCAGCCTGACCCTAAACTTTCCCGCAGCCTGACTCTGACCCTTCCTTCCACACAGCCTGACCCTAACCCTTCCTTCGCTGCAGCTTGATCTTAACCCTAACCCTCCTCTACCATGGCCCTAATCCTTCCCCTAACACTAAAAGTGCACAGAGAGGTTACTCACCTCTTTTGCGACGGGTCCAGCAGCATTTCCAAAAATGAATGCGTGAGTATGCCAATTGTAAATCGTCTGAAGCCCCGCCCCCTGGCCGGGCTCTATCTCTTCACTCCGGGATCCCTCGGAGGGAAGCTTTCAAGTAGGCAACCTACTTGAACTATGCAGCTCTAAGTTTTTCCCTGCATGTAAAGGAATTTAAACTAATTAGCATTTCTTACTTTGCAAAATGGTTTATACGAGCAGTACAATTGCACCATTATTGCCCTTATTCCAAACTTTAGATCGACCCCCATGTGTGCAGTCAACCATTCAGCACCCGCTTACCAAGTCCATCATTACCAATAAAGCTCTGTCTGTGTCTGTAGCTGTAGGCACTGAGACCGGCTCCCTGCAAAGTGTTGATGATGTGGTGTCAGCATCAGGCTGCAGGGCATCTGTCTCAGTGTCTGCATGTAACACTGGAGCTGATCCAGAGTTGCACAGCCTGAATTTCTCACAGCGCATGCTCAAAACAGGCTCAAAACGGGAGCGAGCACAGAAAGTCATCAACAGTGTACCTGTCTGCACATCCGTGTGCTGTGCGATCATGGAACGGGGAGTCCCACAATATATGAAAATGAGAAAAGGGGTCATTTAAAAGGCGCAGTAGCTATCCAAGGTACCTGCGCTTGTATGAAAACCTTAAACCATGTCAGGGGGTGAAGTACCGCGCATAGAAAAACCGAATTTCGGAAATTCAAAGTATTAAATTAATTATTAATAATTGATCATTATTAATAATTATTAAATAAAGTATTACATTCGAAATAGGGATTGGTAGAAATAGAGAATATTCGAAATAGCGAACATTCGGAATAGTGAAAATTCGCAATTTAGTGGTCGAAATAGAGACTTTCGAAATAGTGATTTTCTAAGCGGGGACTGCATACCCATGTCAGGGGATGGTGTAAAAAACAGAGGCACGTCATTCTCAATGGAGAAATTACCATATTAGTATTAAAAACACTGATCTACATATGTTAAAAATATAAAAATGAAAATGTATGATTAATTAACTAACTGTATAATGTTTCTTTAAGGGCCAGTATAGCAGTGGAATGCCGCTACTATGCTCAGACATTGCTATAAATAATGTAGAAACAAGTTAAAGGGATGCTTTAATACTGTAAAAGGTTAAGCTTAAAAAAAAAACATTGAAAACATAGAAGACTGGCAGAGGCTGCAGATATGACTACACAGTGCTTTTTTTGTCATAGAACTCACCGAAACCAAGTTCCGGCACCTTTTTTTGACGGATTTTCTAATTTTTTTAAAGTTCGGCGGCAAAATCATTAAAATGGTGCATGCGGCTGCTTGTGTGTCGAGTCCGATGCATGCGAACTTCGTCTGCGCTGGTTGTGATGGCACTGCTCGGCTTGTGGCACTGCTCAGCTTGTGATTGGTTGCGTGGTCATGGGTGAGTTGATATGAGTTACAGCACATTTTTTCTTACCAAAAAAGCACTGTGACTGCACATATATATGACTACATCCCATCGAGAGTTGCATGATATTACAGAAAGTTATACTCCTGTAATCATTCTTTCATTACTTGAAATTTTATTTGAAATGTCACCTTTTTGTACCCCCCTGCTTTTGTAACACCATCTTATATTGTAGTCATTATATTGTAGTTATTTTGTTAGTTGTGACTTGATGTGTACATTTATTACACCTGTCCTCATTTAACCCCCCTACCCTTTAGTTCCAATTTTTGCTAATTAACTCACATCTACACAGGGGCTGCTGACATGCAGATTCAATGCTCAAATATCTGGCCACTTGCCGCAATCCCACATCCCACACCTGATGTTTTCCCTGAAGAGAAAGAAGCAGGATGAAACGCATAGGCTTTGGACCTAGACCACCAGCCTTCGTACATATAGGAGAACCACCACTCATAGAGATTCCTAGGTCTATCATGGTGCAGTGCCAGAGATGGTCGGGAGTGGTTTCCAGAAGACGACCCTTGGAAGAAGGGTGGAGTTTATAAAGCACAGGTGAGCTCCCTGTAGCTCTGCATCATCTCCTTACCGGTAAGGTTTATTTACCCTGCATCCTTGGTGTCTACTTTGAACAGAGACGTGCACACTGTATATATGGTAACATACGCAGTTCACTGGGCTTACTTAATTTTCCTACTAACAGAGACTGTTTATTTATTCACTTCACAGAAAATGAGCAGTTCTACTGAGACCTCTGGCTAGCAATACTAACAAGACTTGCTATTAGCAGAGACATCCAATAGTTGAAGCACTGCCCATTATAAAGAATGGAATCTTTTGTGACTTTCTCCAATATGACAGCTTCCACAAAGATCCTGTCAATAAGGAGTCTGAGGGGAGGACATAAGCAAGCATTAATTCTGCTTACTGATACCGTGTACATCATCACTACTGTTTTCTATTATACATACATTGTGTTCTGATTCATTTTAGGCATTTCTACTTTGATTAAAGAACCAAGCTTTTACTCTACCATAGACCATGCTATGCTCTGATTTCTATATGCTATAAAATATATTCACGGGGCCCCTCCAAGTCGCACCATGTGTAATTGTGTCCATTCAATATTTATTAGGGTAGCAAAACACCCCTTCTCGCTCTCCTCCTGCGGCAGCTGACTGACACCGGCTTTAGAATTTAGCCCAATTGTTAACTGTTAAGAAGAAGAATTATTATTTATCGGAATTAAGGAGGAATAAAATATATGCATAAAGTAAATGCACATGAAATTATCACCCATAATAGGCATGTTTATTATCATACTGTTACACGCTGCAGGAGAAATCCTAGCAACCTGTGAAGTTCCCTTCTAGGTTATGTGTCTGGTTTCCCACAGCTGATAGTTAATCAAGTAGCCTTGCCTGAGTACTGCAGCTGATTGGTGTGTTGGACTTTAAATAACCTGAACCCGGGTAGCCTCATTGTCGGCTATAGCATCTGGTGTACCTGCGTTCTGATCGTGTTCTCCTTGTGCTCCTGCCTCGGACCAGAGGCGGAACTAGTGAGTCATAGGCCCAGGTGCAAATATATGCTTTGGGCCCCCCTCCCCCCACCATGACTTACAGGACATTTCCCCATTATTTGCCTCCAGAGCCCCTCAGCATCTCCCATCATGTGCCTCAAGCCCCCCTCAATATTCCCCAATATGTGCCTCCAGCCCCCCTCCCCAGTCTCTCCCATCATGTGTCCCCAATATGTGCCTCC
This sequence comes from Limnodynastes dumerilii, assembly GCA_011038615.1. Classification (NCBI taxonomy): domain Eukaryota; kingdom Metazoa; phylum Chordata; class Amphibia; order Anura; family Limnodynastidae; genus Limnodynastes; species Limnodynastes dumerilii. The sequence continues at coordinate 765,918 of WWET01000126.1, read as the reverse complement.
AGCCCCCCTCCCCAGTATCTCCCATCATGTGCCTCCAGCCCTCTCTCAGTATTCCCAATTATGTGCCTCCAGCCCC
>WWET01000126.1:713381-723443 GCA_011038615.1 Limnodynastes dumerilii | reverse complement strand
TCTCAGGAAACTCAGAATAAGCGCCTAATAGCATTGGAAACATTATTACACAGACAGTGGGGCTGATTCAGAGTCACAAAACCAAAATAAAATATCTGCACCTGGACAAACCGTGTTACAGTATGAAGGGGGCTAATTTATTCTATTTTCAAATGTCATTTCTGGACTGTAATTCTGTATACATAAAGTTACATTTCCCTCCTTTCGCACTTAAGCATGGTTTTTCCAGGTGTATATACAATAACCACATAATATGTTTAATTAGTGAGATGAGTAAAAGGGTTATAGGGTCAGCGGGTCTAGTATGAAGCACATAAAGCACTGAATGTAAACCTAACAAGCCATGTAGTGCTACATCTCCTGGATAATTGAATGGAAGTATTAAGGGACAGAAAAAAGAAATAGTTGCCTATTGGCTCTTTAGAGCAGGTGCTTCAGCTCCTCAGTTTGAGAGTTGCTGTGGTGTAATTATAGTGGAATACTACTGTTATGGCCTGTGTCAGTGAGCGAATTTTGTAAATCTGTGAAATTGACGGTTAAAAAGTTTTCTTCTAGCATGTCTGAAGATGGGAGGGTTAGGGTTAGGATGAAGGGCTAAAGTGCTGCAGACAATTTGTGGCACTATATAAATAAGCAATAATAAAAAGGGGGTTACCTGTCACTAGAGAAAACCTGCAACTTCAAGAGTCTCTACACTGTCTTTCTCAATGATGGAGATTACCAATTCAACTGTACTGTATTGTACCAGCAAACAACATCCGGTAGATAGATAGATAGATAGATAGATAGATAGATAGATAGATAGATAGATAGATAGATAGACAGACAGACAGACAGACAGACAGACAGACAGACAGACAGACACATCATAATAATCTTCATAAAGATTTATTAATTTATTAACTTAATATGTATAGCCCATCACATCATTATTCAATTAGTAATAAATAATAAATAAAACATTATTAAAAAAAAGACCCTATTACACTGGAAGTTATACAGTTTTTGACTTTTAGGCTTGATACAGCAGTAAAGATTTAATCCATCTATTACATGGAAAGATTCATTTCCATATAAGGTCTTTTTTTGTTTTAACAAATTGAGAAACTATTCATCTAAACTCACTGGTGAATTTAATTAAGAACAATTATTACTCTCAGCCTGACAGATGAATTATACTGTGTGAGGAATAGTTTTGGCACAGCACTGGATTGATATGCCTGTAACAAGTAGATAAGTGCATCAGCATTATAAGTGTCTCCAATAACAAATAATAATACTGATAATAGTAATTGTCAATGGAAATTCTGCGCGGCTAGTCTTGGAGTATGGCGGTTGGACTGATGATAGATAAACAGCAAAACTTTATCCTGTCGTCTTAATCTTGTCTAAATTGAGGGCACAGTACCCGCAAACATTATGCATCTGTAGTATAAGAAGCAGCTTGAATGGCAAGCTAATATACCTTGGGGCTCTCTGCTCCAAGCAGCCTATAGATGTTGTGGCTAGGCTTGTTGAAATTGTGAAGGCTAGGTTTTTCTAGAGAAGAAGGTGAAGAGTTTAGGAGTTAAGCTACCATGACAAAAGTTTTCAGTCAGGCTGCAGGGGGTTTTCCTGATGCCCTATGGGTTATTAATCAAGGTCTTCTGGAATGTGTTTCACTATTAGACTTTTTAGAATCTGGCTGCAGAATGTATGGGTAATGGGTATTAAATAGTGAGAGTACTACCAGAGAAGATGGCTTGTAACAAGTTGGGTGGTCTTGTTTGCTCTAGTTAACACATGCAAGTATTGTAACAAGTGTATTTGAGAAAGAAAAGAGATAAATCAATACAGGGAACCAAGATTACAGAGACAGTGTCATCAGTTCAGCTCTTTCATCAAGTAATTGTACTTCATAAGGTGAAGCAAATGAATTTTAAGGTAGTTTACATTGTAAAGACTAAATTTGACTAATGGTTTTGGCCCTTGACAGCATTACAACTCCTGCCATCTTGGCTTTAGATGTCTTACTGTAGAGATGACATCTTTGAATTTTGTAGCATTTTAAATAGTAAACATGTGTCAGTAAAATGTTTTTGAATTTTTTAAATATTGAATGTTGAGCAATAATCTCAGCATCACTTTTCTTTCTTCTAGCCTTTGAGATGAAGCTTGGTCCATGGTGTCATTCTCAGCCCTTCCAGAAGAGAATACACTGACAGATTGCACAGACAATTTACCCTGAAAGTGGTGCTGTGTAACCAGCCTGATGTTTAATAGCTGACATCTGATGTGTCACCATTCAGAAGGGTACTTGAAGGAGTCATAATACTGCAGGCTGCAAACTAAACAATTCTTTTTCTTATTCCTACTAGCTGAGCTAAATTACAAACAGCTGGTGTCGCGTTTGAAGATTTTTGTAACGTATCTCTGAGGTATTTTGACTGCTTTTAGAAAACACACAAATCTATAAATAGTGAGCTCTAGTCATCCAGACATACTCCATCAAAGACGACAAGTAAAAACAACACCATATTAAAGAAACTGCTGAGATCCAGTGTGTTAAGCAGGGCGCTTTGAAGAGGATGCTCTGTAAATTGAAATCAGTATAACTTACTTAAGGACTTTGGGTGCTATTCATCCAATTCCCCTTTTACAGAACAGGTGTAAGAGGAATGGTTAGGCAATAGAAATACATTTATTGTTCACATGCCCATGAAATCATTCAAGTTGAAGAAGCACTATTCTTTTTAAATAAAAGTGGTAGCATACTTTATAGCACTGGGACCGGATTCAGAGCTACGCATCAGTGTGAAATTTACACGGATGCGCATGCGCAAAAGGCGCAAGGAAGTCGGATTGCTGGCGGAGTTTATGATATTCGCCAGCATCCGACTCCGACTGAAAAGGGGGGTGCGCTTTTCTCATTTAAATATTCCCTGCACACGAGTCCGCTGCATGCGGAAATAGCCCTACGATTCCACCAGCTCAGAGCTGGTGGAATGGTAGAGGCAGCTCACCGGAGCTTTAAAAAAAAAAGTAAAAAAAAATAAAAAATAACGCTGTATATTAAAAAATTACCCCCTTCCCCCGGCTGCCCCGCCGCCGCAGCCCATGTGTAAAAAAAAAAATAATAACTCCCGTCCGACAGGGCATACTGCAGGTAGTAGAACTACAGGCGCAAGCATGCCCATGAATGACAGGGCATGCTAGCGCTTGTAGAACTACTATCGGCAGCATGCCCTGTTCAAAATGTGTACACATGCCCCTTTAGTTAAAAAATAAACATACACTGCCCGCTCCATTTAAAAAAAAAACACCTCTCCACGTGCCCACACACCAAAAAAATAAAACATTACACAAGTTGCACTTAACCTACAGAAACTAATGTCACATATGCCAACCAATAAAAAAAAAACTTCACATATGCCCCCATAAAAAAAACCACGTCACATATGGCCACAATAGAAAAAAAACCACTTTACATATGCCCCCATAAAAAAAACCAACCACTTCACATATAGGCCACATTAAAAAAAACACTTCACATATGTCCCAATAAAAAAAAACACCACTTCACATATGGCCCCAACAAAAATAAAAATTGTCACATATGCCAGTGAAAAAAATAAATAAAAACATCCAAAAATGCCCCTCAATAAATTAAATATACCGACACACATGCCGGTACATATATAAAATTATTAACAGAATGTGCCCCCTCCAAATAATAAAAGTTTAAAAAATGGGCCAAATATGTCCATAAAAATGAAATAAAAAATCCTTACCTGGTCTGATGAGGGTCCAGTCTTGCAAGCTTTTAATCCGGTGGGGACTCTTGGCAAAAAAAAAAACCCATAATAGACGATGCTAACAGTCCTGCACTTCAGGACATCCCTACGCTAATGACAGGTTTACTGTCATTGGGGTATATTTATACCCTTTGGGCACTGCCACAAGTATCAAGAGAACGAGAATTCAGACTGAATTCTCATTCTCTCGATCTCTGAGCTGGTGGAATCGTAGGGCTATTTCCGCATGCAGCGGACTGGTGTGCACGGAGTATTTAAATGAGAAAAGCGGAGCTTTTCTCATTTAAATATCCTGGCACACCCCCCTTTTCAGTCGGAGTCGGATGCTGGCGAATACCATAAACTCCGCCAGCAATCCGACTTCCTTGCGCCTTTTGCGCATGCGCAAAAGCACTAAATAGCTTCGCATCCGTGTGAATTTCACACGGATGCGTAGCTCTGAATCCGGTCCTTAATGAGTAATCTCAAAACTAAATGTATTAGCCTTTGTGAAAGTAATTATTTTTTTCCCTACTGTCAGAAAATATTTATATATCCTTAAACACTGTGCTTAGCATTGCAGTGCCCTGCTCTTGTCATTTGTGTTATCTAAATCTTGCTAGATACAAGGGGCACACATGGAGGCTGTACAGTACAAGGGGCACACATGGAGGCTGGACATTATAAAGGGCACACATGGAGGCTGGACATTAAAAGTAGCACACATAGAGGCTAGACATTTCAAGGGGCAGACAATGGAGGCTGGACATTTCAAGAAGAAGACAATGGAGGCGGGGCATTAAAAGGGGCAGACAATGGAGGCTGGATATTAAAAGGGGCAGACAATGGAGGCTGGACATTACAAGGGGCACACATGGAGGCTGGACATTACAAGGGGCACACATGGAGGCTGGACATTACAAGGGGCAGACAATTGAGGCTAAATATTAAAAGGGGAAGACAATGGAGGCTGGACATTACAAGGGGCACACATGGAGGCTGGACATTGCAAGGGACAGACAATGGAGGCTGGATTTTAAAAGGGGCAGACAATGGAAGCTGAACATTACAAGGGGCAGACAATGGAGTCTGGATATTAATAGGGGCAAACAATGGAGTCTGGATATTAATAGTGGCAGACAATGGAGGCTGTACATTACAAGGGGCAGACAATGGAGGCTGTACATTACAAGGGGCAGACAATGGAGGCTGTACATTACAAGGGGCAGACAATGGAGGCTGTACATTACAAGGGGCAGACAATGGAGGCTGTACATTACAAGGGGCAGACAATGGAGGCTGTACATTACAAGGGGCAGACAATGGAGGCTGTACATTACAAGGGGCAGACAATGGAGGCTGTACATTACAAGGGGCAGACAATGGAGGCTGTACATTACAAGGGGCAGACATGGAGGCTGGACAATTCTAAAAAAAATTAAAGGGGGTTGTAATAAGGACTGAAACTTCTGAGGGGGCTGCAATAAGGTCTGAAAAATTATAGGGAGGCTGAAAAATTATAGGGGGGCTGTAATAAGGGCTGAGGGTGAGTTCCTGCACCTTTTTTTTCCAGTATGGGCAATGTGTAAGTGATAAGGAGGCTGGACATAAAAAGGGGCACACAAAGAGGCTAGACATTACAAGGGTCAGACAATGGAGGCTGAATATTAAAAGGGGCAAACAATGGAGGCTGGACATTACAAGGGGCAGACAATGGAGTCTGGATATTAATAGGGGCAGACAATGGAGGCTGTACGTTACAAGGGGCAGACATGGAGGCTGGACATTACAAGGGGAACAATTCTAAAAAAAAATAAAAGGGGGTTGTAATAAGGACTGAAACTTATGAAGGGGCTGCAATAATGTCTGAAAAATTATAGGGAGGCTGAAAAATTATAGGGGGGCTGTAATAAGGGCTGATGAGGGCGAGTTCCTGCACCTTTTTTTTTCCAGTATGGGCAATGTGTAAGTGATAATATGGGCCGTGTGTGAGTGATAGTATGGTGGGTAGTGAGTGAGTGATGATATCGGCAGTGTGTATTAATGATAGCATGGACAGTGTGTGAGTATAGCATGGGCAGTGTGATGGTATGGACTGTAAGATGGTATGAGCAATGCGATGATGGTATGAGCAGTGTGATTTCTAGTATGACAGCATGATAGTGATCAATAGAATGGGCAGTCTTAGGGTCAGGCTTTGGGGATGGGAATTTTAGGGTCAGGCTGCAGGGACAGGAGTGTTAGGGTCAGACTGCAGGGAAGGGAGTCTTAGAGTTAATACTTGCTCAGAATTCAAATAAAATGTAATTACAATATACTGTATACATATACCTCATTTAATCTGCCATCAATCAAGCTATTTGTCAGGTTTCATCTTATAGTGTGTTTGGCAAGGTCCAAGAACTTATTGTATTCATTTTGCAGTTTCAGCTTGTTTGTGATATATGGAGTTCTCAAATGTTCTGTGATAGAGAAGATTGATTTCTATAATCCTTACTGTATATATTATATATGAATAAAAAATAACGGGGGAAGGGAAGCCGCATTGTTTGTATTTGCTCTGGGCTATATTTACCCTAGTTATGCCACTGTAAGGAGAGTATTGCAATAATCAATGTCTATGAGACGATTAGGGCATGAATGAGAGTTTTTGCAGTCTCTTGTTTAAATAAACTGCCTAAGTCAACACACTGCCCACATGCATCACTCACACAAAGAAAGAAATACACGGACCACAGTGCTGGATTTAAAAGGGGGCACAGATTTATTCATTGAGAATTGATGACTATAGAATTTGGAAAGTGGTGGCCAATAGGAGGTGGGGGACAGCGGCTGCAAAGAAAATACATGTTAAAACACGACAGGCATCCCCTGTCCAGGCGCCCCCGGGTAGTGGGTCATAACCGGGTACTAACCTCCTTAAAGTGCATGCCACCTGACGGCAGCTGGAACCCAACCACTTGGTGTGACCTCCAGATAATATAGAGGAGTTTACCTACCCACTATCAAGAACCCCTTCCCCATTCGCCAAAAGGTTGCTGCTCCCCCACCGCTACTGTCCAAACCCATGCGCCGTCTCAAAGGAAATACATGTTATAATACAACTCTTAACTAAACTAAAAGAGGGAGGGAGGGAAACGAATTAAAGAATAGTGACACAAAATGGATTCCCAGCCTTATAAACCCCTTCTAAGCCCACCCATTTCACCCTCCCCTAAGCTATCTCATTGGCTGCCCTTAAGATGACCCCTACAGTGTGATGGTGTAGTTACAGTGTTCAGAACCAGGCGTTTATATGCCTTCATGCTTATTTCAGCATTCAGTTTCCTATATGTGTGTATTCTGGAAAACTGCAGATGTGTGTAGGGCTTGAAGATCAGTTCAATGTTAAGAAAAACACGGGGGGCTGGATCCTCAACTACGGCCGTCTTACACACACGGCCGTAATTATTTGCCGAGAGATAGCTACTGCTCATGCATAGTAATTATTGTACGTAATCTACATATTGTTTTGGTATGTAGATTGCGTATATGGGGTCACAGCTTTTTTTTTTTCTTGCTGCTGGTTGCATTTTATGTTTTTTTTTTTTTTGGGGAAGTTGTCAGCATTACAGCAGGGTATAAGATTAAGAAGGTAGTATAGTGCACAAAGTGTGAACTGGAGGGAGGGGGTTAATAGGATTAGAATAGGGGATGAATGGAGTATGAATGGGGTGCGAATGCTTATCATAGAATAGTGTGCATAGAATAGAGAGAGGGTTAAATACTAATAGGGGAAGGGTGAGTACTTCAGTGTTAGTAGTGTGTATATTGCAGATGGGAGATATATTTGTGTGGAGGGGATTGGATTGGGCTTGTTTTAACTCTTCAGTTGCCTGTTTTGTAATTCAGAGTTGGCATAAATGTGTATGACCTAATGACACGTCTATGGTCACATCTAACACATAAAGTAACACAGCAACACATAACCATAAATATAACACAATTGAGAGGGAAAACAAGGCTGAAAGTACTGTCTGGGTAGGGATTAGGATGAAGAGTAACAATAGTTCTATCCCTCATCTCATTTCTTTACATCCTGGTCAGGGTTCCAGTAGTCTGTTGTCGTGCTATGCAGAGGTGCGTGTTTATTTAGAAACACGCACCTCTGAATTGCCCGTAACAAAAAAGGGCCTTTAAAAATAAATAAAAAAACGCAGTCGGGTAAACATTTGAAACGTGATTTACCGCGCTGGCAAAGGGTATAAATATGTCCCAATGACAGTATAACTGTCATTAGCGTCGGGATGCCAAAGGGGTTTTTTTTGCCAAGACCACCCCCCTGGATTAAAAGCTTAGAAGACTAGCAGAGTAGGTAAGTAGTTTTTTTTTTTATAATTTTACATTAGAAAGGCCAGCCCTACCCTTTATTATTTTTACTATGGGGTCATTTCATGGGCATGCTGGTGCTTGTAGCACTACAAGCATCAGCATGCCCTGTAGGGCCGGTATTATTTATTTTATTCATAGCGGCGAGGGGTGAGGTTTATTTTATGTAAAATGTTTGTTTTATGTAAAATGTTTTTGGTTTTTTTTACAGTGTTTAATGTTATTTGTTGTTTGTTTTTTTTTTACTAGTTTCATATTCTTTCCACAACTTCAGTGAGCTGCTCCTTACGCTTACAGCATCTCTGGGATGGTGTAAGCGTAAGGCTGTTGAGCAGCCACCGGACAACACTGCATGCAATATTTAAATGAGAAAAACGCCCCTTTTCTCATTTAAATATCGTGGAACTAGGATATATATACTCATATAGATATATGAGTAAGAGTACAATTATTTTTTTTAACAGTGTCTACTTGTGTCCAATCAGTTTCCAGGAAATTATTTCTACGGCTTATTTATAGTTAAAAGGTAAATGAGACACGAAATCCATATATTTTTATAATACAAATCTTGTGTAATTTTGGTAATCATGAGCTAAAACCACTTAAGATGTAAGGTTGTGTGTGGCCTTTGAACATAAACATAAATCACTTGTGCAAAGGCTCTGATGTTTTTGGAAGCCCAGATGAGATTAGGGCGTGAGAACATGCACTGCTTATATTCAGCTGCAGGAGCGAGCCACAGCATGCTTCATTCCTATTACCATGTACTTTCAATCCTTGTTAAATATTATCCCAATTTCGTAGAACAATGCTTTCGAGGATGCCCAGATCTGGGCACTGTTCTATCCATTTACAAGTCTTGGCTGATAATTTGTGTCCTTTGGGATAAGCTTCCAACAACTGTCCAACATGGTTTCAGTTCCTGTATTTACATACAGTAGATCCCTGGACATGTTTGCTTAGGCAGACATCCCATGGGTAGTTGCTTGCAGCAACAAGCAAAGTTTATTCACTCTGCTGTTCAAATTTATGTGGCTTTAAAGAAGTGAAAAAATAATTGTATTGTGGGCACACTTCAGAAAATGAATAGTCTCATTAGAAGAAATATAACACTATCAAATAAGATATTGTTTTATCCATGGCTGCAAACTACGTATGGATTTCATATGAAAATAGCTATTACTTTATGATTCTTACAGATTATCAAATTAATGCTGCCTCTTATCCCAGCTCAATGCCACTTTTAGTACTTTAGAGGACTGTGGCAGTTCATAAAAGTTGGCATGTATTTTTTTATTATATTTTATTAACACTCAATTTCTTTATCCTTCTTTGTAATATGTATTTAAAATATCATATTCATATGTAAATATGTATATGTAAAAGCTTCAATCAAATTTATGCCATCTTACTGTTCCACTAACAGAAAGAAAGAGAAATAGAAAAAAAATGTATTACATTTTGAGGTTTTTCTAAAGATTCATTGGGATTGAAAGAAAACAAACATGAAATAAATTATGTTATTTTCCTAGAAGTATTTTGTGTTTAAAGTGAAATATGAGCTATTTTACTTATTATTATTTAAGATTATTTATCTTTAATATTTACTTATTCAACTTAATATAATCTTATGCCTCTACAAGACTTATCTTCTCTCTCAAATAATATAGTGTCCCTCCATAACAAAATATTTCAAGCTCCCCACCCTCCTCTACAAAATATTCTCCAGCTCCACTGCACCCAACATTTCCAACATCGTCTCTCTTCTCTTTTTTGCTTAGCCAATGACAGCCACCTCTCCTCCCAATTTATTACCAGATCCCACGCCCATACTGAAGACTTCTTGCATACTGTCACTCTTCATTGGAATGCGCTTCCACAACTCATACCACAACTATTAGTAGTTCCCCTCCACACTCTT
>WWET01000126.1:691257-702204 GCA_011038615.1 Limnodynastes dumerilii | reverse complement strand
AAGATCCAGAAACAAGCAAATAGTAGGCCAAGCACTGGGACTGCTCACAAATATACATAGTAAGAGATTTAGTCAAAATATATATTAAAACAGGGGTTTATGTGTCGCTGCAAAAAGGGCATTTTCTGTAACCGGATTATCTGTCGGCTATGTCTGTTGTGAAAATGTCATTCAGAAATTCACGCCGCAGACCTGCCGATGACCAGACAGGGGATGTAGTTTAACAGGGTAGTCTTAGGGTCAGGCTGTGGGTAGGGGATGGAGCCTAAAAGGGGAGACTTAGGATCAGGTTGCAGGGAGGGTATGGAGCCTAATAGGGGAGACTTAGGGCCAGATTTACTAAGCTGCTGGTTTGAAAAAGTGGAGATGTTGCCCATAGCAACCAATTAGATTCTAGCTGACAGTATGTAATAGGAAAGTGAGAGCTAGAATCTGATTAGTTACTATGGGCAACATTTCCACTTTTCCAAACCCGCAGCTTAGTAAATCTGGCACTTAGGGTTAGGCTGTGGGGAGGGGATGGAGCGTAAAAGGAGAGTCTTAGGGTTAGGCTGCAAAGAGAGGATGGATCACATAAGGGGGAAGTTAGGGTTAGGCTGCAGCGAAGGGATGGAGCCTAAAAGGGGAAGGTCAGGGTCAGACTGTGGGGAAGGGAGGGTTTGGGTAATGAAAGGGGAGGGTTAGGGTAAGAATTAGCATAAGGGTTGAGGAAACAGGGATAGACGCTTACCTGTCTGCGGCGGGGCAGAAAGTTTCGGGGCATTATTTTCCTCGGAAATGTGGTGTTGAAAATGTCCCTTTCAAAAAACCCATTAAGACAGGTGAGAAATAAGTCAGTGTTCTGTCAACTTGACATTTTACATCCTACCTTCTACATAAGAATATGTGAATAAAAATCAAATAGATTTTTAGCTGATTTATGCATGGTGAGATCATTTCAGATTTTTTATCAGAATAATTATATCTATATTCCAGCAGCAAAAATCCTCATTATATACATGGGTTAGGGTAATCAAAAGAGAGGTTAGGGTTAGAGTAATGGAAGGGGAAGGTTAGGGTTAAGGTAATGAAAGGGGAGTCTTAGGGTTAAGCTGCAAGAAAGAGAGTCTTAGGGTTAGGTTAGGCTGCGGGGAAGGGAGGATTAGGGTAATGGAAGGGGATGGTTAGGGTAAAGATTAGGGTAAAATTCATACTCACCATTCACAGCAGCATCTTCTACCTTCCATGGATCGAATTCTTCTCGTCTGCGAAAAAAGGGCCATTCGCAGCGGTGACCCTCACCCAGAAAATATAGAGGAATCTGAGCGGAATACTCATTTTAGTCAACTAGTTTTGAGCAAAAATTTTTGTGCATAGATGTAAAAATGTGAGTGTTTTATAACATTTCTCTGTCTGTCTGTCTGTCTGTCTGTTAATTAGAAACCAAGGATTTCATGTCTGTTGTTTAAGCATCTGCCATAGGCTTTATACTCCTCCAGAAGAAGCTTGCTACATTTTTACATAGGTCCTTTACTTACTGTACTTTTATTTGTTTGTTTAGAACAGATGCAGTTATTCACACATAATAGATTTTGGAGAAGATATATTTTTTTATTATAAATCCCTAATTGTTATATTGGAATTACTGGAATTTTTATATTTAATTTGATGGACTGTATTTGCTTCACATGAAATATTCAGTAGTATTGTACATCTGTTGGATGAGAGAATAACAAATGCTGTAACAAACAGAATGGGCCCCATTGTGTGAATGATGGCATGTGTCTGGGAGTTAGAGAAGACACTCAGCACACTGGATTCATTATTGAGAATGACATCATAGTAGCACAGGCTCCCTCGGCAAACGAGGTTGTAAATCATATTGTTAAAATCATAAAATCATCTCTGCTATAAAGCAGAGCCCAGACTGTGGTGTCCAAGTCAAGGCAAATTTGTGGGAGTGAAAAAAACATTAAAGAGTTTACTGGAAACAGTAGGATCTCAAATACTTCAGGGAATATTTAAGTGAAACGGAAAACAAAGCACAAGGTGTAAAGCCCATAAAACTGTTGGTGGGCTTATATGTTGCTATATAAGCTGTTCTGTGACTTTCCAAATCTGAAAAAACAATTGGTGTTACTATATCACGTTTCTATAATTAAATATATATATACGCACATATGGAACTTTCAAAGCTGTATATACCCCTTGGCAGGAATGGCAGCCTCCTTTTACTTGGTCCTTCCTTCCTCCTATGTCCAATTCCCAACCAGTTATGGTCCATACCTACTCTTTTCAGTTGCCCTCTTCTGTGTCTTAGACCCTGCATCTCAGTTGGAGATCTCTTCATATCCAACTCCATTAACCACGTTTCTAGCACTGAAACCAATCTCTCCTACTCGGACACCTTTTCCGCTGCTGCTATCTACTATAGAGGCCTCTCCTTCACCCATATCCCCATTTTGAGGTCCACACCATTTGTCTCCTCCTCCTGGTCCCACATACCAATATTGATAACTGTGCAGCATGGCTCCCATGCTAGCTCTCCTCTGTTCTCCCCTCCATCATCCTAGTCAACTGCAATAACCCCATAGACATCCTCTGTTACCCAGGTTCAGTAAATGACTCTCCTCTTTCTGTGTTATTTGGCCTTTTCTAAAGGCGTGTGGTTTGCTTTGCGACATCCTATTCTAACAATACAGCTGCGACACAGCCTATCCCTGACCTTCCCCTCTTCTGCACCCTAACCCTAGCCAAAATGGGTACCTTAATTATAACTACAACCATCTAAAATATATAAAGAATCCATTTCCAAAATTTAAATTAAAAGTCCATTCCAGAGGTGCTGTATGATGATTGAAGATCCTATAATGTTCCCTCAATGATGAAGTACCATAGAAATGAAATAAAACTATATTTATTAAGACAGATCCTCAACAACAAGTTAAAAGAACTGAATCAGAACATCATACCAGGGGAAGATGAAACAGGTAAAACAAGATGCCGCGGCCGTAGAATGGAATACCCGGGTGACTTTTGAGAAAGGGCTAAGCCTAGCCTGAAACACGTCAAGTCAGTGAAGCCAGGACCAGCTGATCGGGACGTCATCTCCACAGGACACGCAAACGAGACTGTCTGAACGCCGTCACCCGGGTATTCCATTCTACGGTCGCAGCTTCTTTTAACTTGTTGTTGAGGATCTGTCTTAATAAATATTGTTTTATTTCATTTCTATGGTACTTCATCATTGAGGGGAACATTATAGGATCATTGTAGTTATAATTAATTTTATACTGGCACTCCTTTCTCTGGCTTAATAATCCCAGCGCCTATTATCCCCACCACACCACATATTTATTTTATTACATTTATTGGGAGGATTGAGACTTCTCCCGGTGGGTGACTTTTGGCTGACAGGGATTTTTTCTGCGCTTGATTGTTGAGACCAAACCCCCATTTTTGTAGTAAAATGGGTACTTTGTCAAAATAAAATCATTCAACATGGAACCCATTTCGGAATGAAGTTTTTCTTAAGGAAAATTAAACTTTTCTCTGTTTCATTGCCAAAAATGGTAAACTCTTCTCCAGCCCACTGTCTCAGCCACTCCCCTGATCTTGTTTTCACCTACCATTGCTGTATTACTGACATATCCATTCCAGCTTTCAGAAAACCATCACCTCCCCTACCCCACAGTTCATACAAATGCAGTTTCACTAGGCATAACCTAGACACCCCACCTCCCCTCCCATGACACTCTGCTCACTCCTCTAACCGCTAACCCTAATAGGAAATGTTGGTTTCTCAAAGATTTTCTTCAATTCAATTTCCTCCTCTACTACAGCTCTGCCCTCTCCCCAGCCAAACAAACTTTCTTCAAGTGTCTCATTTTTCCTCAGTCTTTCAACCTCCATTGCCACTTTGTGACTTTAAATTTCTTACTCTCGCCTCCCTCTTCCCCAAAATCCATCACTGCCACTGACTATATAAAGGAAATTTCTACCCAGCTTCTCTATAGAAACTACAGAGAACAAGTTGTAGTGGTAAGTAATCTGTTTCTAGAACAAAATGAGTCGCTCAGATCAAATTATAGGTTAATGTATACATGTGCATGAAAGACAGGGGTAATCTGCTAGCAACAGAACCAAAGGAAAGAAAATGCCTCAGCAACACTGCCATTATCCAGTAACAGATTATACCATTCTATCTGTAAAATAAAACGAAGAAATGTCTATTACACATAGTACAACTGTATGATACCAGCCACTATCAAAGTATATCTACTCATATGTTTTTAATTTAAGAGCCAACTTACCTCAGGAGACACCCCTTAAAGCCTCCAAAATAGCTGCTGTGGAACAACCCCCTCTCAGCTGCTGCTCCCAGACAAGCCCACAAACACAGAATGGAAGTTGCTCAGGTCAATTTATAGGTTAATGCAAACAGGTGCTTGAAAGGCAGGGGTAATCTGTTGATTATTTTGTGTGTATAGTGTTGCTGTATCCTATGCTGTGCTTAGTTAATAAGGTAGGCTAAAGACATGTGAACATTTATCTATCTACATTTTATTTAACGGCCTATGGAGGGATAGTTAACATGCAACATAATGTAGTTCTTCACTTTTAAGCAATCAAGTCTTCTTTCATTTTTTTAAGTGCACAACAGTAATTCTAAGGGTGATATTTCTATAATAGGTTGTTGGAGCGATTTTCTTTCCCAGGAGCAGGCGTTGTACATCTAATATAATGGATATGAAGAAAACATGCCTGCTGCGTATCAGTTTTATTTATTTATTTCCGCGCATGCCCAACAAAAGGAACGTAGCCCTTTCATCCAATTGATAAAAAAATGCTTGCTGCTAATATGATGCTGGTGCTTAACACTGTGCACAGTACAAAGACTCCCTGATGCAGGAAAACCAGCAGGAAAGTCAGTTCTGAAATGTCAGCCCACCATCTCCACACTGCAATTGCACATTCCGACATCTGGTTCTATTGTGATATGTTTATATGTGTGTGGTATATTTCAAGCAATATAGGCATGGAAACCAAGGGTCGTCAAGTCTAGAGAGAACAGGCAGATTTAGTGGTCATGGAACAACATTAAATGCTGCTTTACACCTTCTAGGAGACAGATCAGAGGCTTCATGGTGGAGATCCGAGAAAGGTGTTCTAGTAATGAGATTTGTCAACAAGACTCTGCAACTCAGCACTGTTTGTGGGCACTAGGCCCTTTAGTAGGTCAGAAAAAGTACAGGTGTCCCTATAGAACCCACCAATTTTCCTGTTGCCAAGTGTGGCCACCCTCCAGCAAGTGGCATCCACGTGCCTCATGTGCCTAATGGGAAATCCACCACTGCCTCATAGACAGGTGTATAGTTCAATAAGATGTGTACTTTACCCAGGTGTATAATCCGACACAATAAAATATAGGTAGTTTGTAGCAAAAGCCTTAAATTGCCTTAAATTGAATTATAATAAACAAACATTCCCACTTAATGCGTACATGACAAGGCAATTAAAACAGGAATACAAGATTTTTCTTTCAGATAAATGTAACAAAGTATGCTGGCATTTTACAAAGTCTATGTTGCGCCTTCAAATAGTAGTTCCTGTTAACAAGTCTATAAACAGCAGTGAGAATTTTCAGGCATGAATGTAGATCATTTTACTTATCAGTAATTGGAATCAGCTTCTCTTAACAATTTAACAGTTTTAACTAAAGTATAAAAAAAGTTCTGTGTCCTAAATCCTTATACTTAATGACAGAAGATGGAAAGGCAAAACAAAGAAATTCGGGCAGTTCCCGTATACCGGGAGAGCCTACAAATATCCTGCAAGGGACTTTAGGCTCTATGAGACCACAGCCTCAAGTCCTGCCCCCTACCTGGAAACACTAGTATACTAGTGTTGCTAGGGACAGGGAAGGACTTGATGACGCAAATTGCATCATCAAGCCCCACCCCCAACTGTGGTAAACCCAAAAAGGGGTAATTACTAGTCAAGGGGTGGGGTTTTTGATGCGATTTGCATAAATCGCGTCATTAAGCCTCGCCCCCTGCATACAGCTATGGCTTCCTTCAGAGATCTCCTGGAGGGAAGCTTTTAAAAGCAGACAACCCTGTTTTATATACCACAATCATATTACACAGCACTTCACAATTTTTAACATTTATTCTCATCAGTGAAAGACAAAGACAGCTATAAAATGAAGGTCTTGATGTAGACAGGGAGGTTGGACAGAGCTATGATGAATGTTCATCTGTGGCAGGGAAAAGTATAAGAAAGCCAATTTTTTTTTTTACTATGCAACCTACATGTACATGATTTATTTTGTGCCACAGAAATATGTAAAATGATTTCCATAGTAAACAACATAATCAATGTTTTTTTGTGAATCTGAAAATATTGTGTCCGAACATCACCATATTTTAGGAAAATTGTCAGCATTGTACAGAAAAGTTGCCATCTAGCTTTATTGTGCGGCTATTCATTGTTTGTGTAGATTTGAGAGGGTGTGGGTCACCGCTTATTTCAATAGAGCCATTTTCTCGACGAGGCATAGCAATCGATCCACTGAGCACCGAGCTTTCGAGCTCCAAAATGGTAAGAGAAAATAGTCCTCTACTGCTTCCCCTAATTCTAACCCTAGCCCTCTCCTCTCACTACCCTAACCATCCCTTCCCCACAGCCTAACCCTAACCCTCCCTTCCCGGTAGCCTGACCCTAACCCACCATCTCCCGCAGCCTGACCCTAATTCTCCCTTTCCTTGCAGCCTGACCCTAACCCTCCATCTCCTGCAGCCTGACCCTAACCCTCCCTCTCCCTCAGCCTGACTCTAACCCTCCCTCCCCCACACCCTGGTGAGGTTACTCACCTTTCCCTGCGGTCTGGCAGTAGCAGCGGGATATCGGCGGCGGCGGTATTTCTGAATCAGAACTCACCCATTCTAAAAATAAATTCTAAACTGCGCAATATTCGAAATAGGGACATCCGAAAAGGAACTTTTTGATGTCCCTATTTCGGAAGTTAGAGCTTCTGACCGGAGACTGACAACGGTCTGAGAGCAAAATATTCCACATTGCTGGAACCTGTAGCAAATGCTTTGCAATCAACCTAGACGTTACAATGTGCAACTCAAATAAAAATGTTGTCTGTCACGAGGGGTCAATGTGAAACTGTGGACACCGCAAGCCAAGATCTCCAAACTGCTTCCAATATAATTGCTCAGAACATTTCAATAGACTTACAACTGCCAAGGATTGCAGGACCGTAAGAGCACTATTCAATTCCTCCAGCGTGAACCCCTGCTGAATTCTGGAAAACATCACTGTTAAACTGGAACTAAATTGGAAGTAAACATTTGAAACTAGCAGAGGTGAGGTGAGACTTTCTTTCTGGCTAAGAAACAGGCTCTAGACATTTCCCTGGCCCAACTGTGCATAACAAACACCACTTAAAGGTCTTTTAGTATGTTGTGAAGGGTGAAATCCTGGTAGTGGTCAGCAATGTCAGAGAACTGTCTCAGTGGACTCTGCATGCTGAGTGCACACAGAAAAATGGTGCTCAGGACCAGGAAGATGCTGGAAGCTGAAGTACTGAGGTTTACTGCAGTTCTGTGAAGACTGACATTTTATAGAATATTGGTGTGAATTACTTGCTATGTACATGGAGCACCATGTGCTCTAATATGTGCCTTCTTATAAGAAGTCCAGATAATTGCTGCATAACTGCTTGTGTGATAACGGACAGCTGAACACTGAATGAGTAAATAAGTGTATGATGAAAGCTTTGTATCGAAGTAGAGTGAGATGGTAGGGGGAGTGATACATTAACACAGCATTGCAAGTTAATAAAGTAGCCTTGTAGACTAGGGTCCAGATGCAGAATTATGAAATATGGGTGTTTTTCACACTCCCCTGCATTGCAGTACAGCACATGCATGAATGCACTTCAGGCTTCCTGTACAGATATGCATCCTCAGGTTCCAGGCTTCCGTGCTGGAAGTTTCCCGGTTACAGTCACCGGTATGATATGTTGCTTACAGAAATAGAGACAGACGAAAGTTACTTTTCGGCTGTCTCTATTTTGAATAGACAGCTGTTTTAGAATCTTTTTTTAATGGGTGAGTGTGGCGATTGGCCGCTGGACCCGTTACTGACAGCTACAGAGATGTGAGTAACCTCTCCGGGGACTTTTTAGTGTTAGGGAAGGGAGGGTTAGGGTCAGGCTGTGGGGAGGGGGGTCTTAGGGTTAGACTATGCAGAAGAGAGGGTTAGGGTTAGGCTAGGGAGAAGGGAGGGTTAGGGTCAGGCTGCAGGGAAGGGAGGGTTAGGGTCAGGCTGTGGGGATGGCGGTCTTAGGGTTAGGCTATGCAGAAGGGAGGGTTAGGTTCAGGCTGTGGGGAAGGAAAGGTTAGGGTCAGGCTGTAGGGAAGGGAGGGTTAGGGTAATGGAAGGGTAGGGTTAGGATTAGAATTAGGGAAACAGTTGGAGTAGTTTTTAGCCTTACCTTTTGGAGCACCTTGTTCGGTGTTCCAGGGATCGATTGCTATGCCTCGTCGAGGCATAAGCAATCAATATCAGAATGGACCTTTTGAAATAGGGCCTTTCTTTGCGGGAACCCACACCCAGTTTTTTCAATGTCAGGGCAGGATGACCCATTATGCAAACAGCGTGTACACATAGTGGAAAGAGGGCCGTATTCAAATTGTACAGTAAGGACTTAGTTATTCTCTATGGGGACGGTGTGTAGAAGTTAAAATAGATTCCTGCATTTGTAAGCTTGTATGTCCTTATTATCATGCAGCAATTCACTGATGGAATTTCTAATGGTGTTCCAACCACAGCTGCAGCAGAGTTCTGGATCCTAGGTTATAAAGTCTATTTGTTATGTTCATGAAGCAATAAAAATGTTTCCAAGGAATGTACTAAATAATTAAAATAAGAATGGTTAAGGTGTTGCCCGTAGCACACAATCTGATTCTAGCTAGCATTTATTTGGTACATTCTACTAAATGATACCTACAATTTAATTAGTTCCTTTTAAGAAGTGTTAGTAAATTTACCCCTAGTGTTCAGTACTGTGTACACTGTCAGTGCTGCTAGGAATTTGTTATTATGTTACAGCATATTACACACCTCCCTGGATTGCAGTGTTGCTTCCAATCCAAACACAAATGCCTAATATTATAAGGCGGCAACTGAGCCTTTAGGATATCTGGTAACAGGAAGGGATTAGAGGTTCCTGTACTTACTGATCCGATTGGTTTACTTTGGTTGTCAGCAAGGCGAGAAAGGGAGCAGGCGATCGTTCTCTTCTACAGAGAACTGAGCAAAGGCTCTAACTGCAGAAAGCTGACAGCCAAAGTCAACAGCACTTATTCCCAGGGGGCAGAGTCGGAGAAGGGGAGGGATGCTGAAGCCCAGACAAATGCAAACCATGCTTTTTAAAGCTGTAGTCACACCTAGGATGAGACAGAGAGTTTATAGCAAAATGGATATAACTTGTTCATGGTGTTTTATTTACAACACATTTTGTAATTTATGGCCAACAGTAAAAATATTATAAGATGCTGTTCTGAATTCACATATACTAATTGTCATTTATATCCAAATGATCCTTATGAAGCAGATGTTTGGATAGGCTACTGTGCTGTCTTCTAAAAGTTTGGCACTATCTTAGCATTAATGTTGCATTTGAGTGAGATTATTGTCATTTTTGCAGAACTAAACCGTGTATCATGTATTTTGTATCAGAAATAGTGACATTGGACTGCATCCAGACATACAATTCCACTGCTGAGCTCCAGATGTATCCAGACTGCCTTCCAGGCAAGGGGAGACCGCACAAACGGATTTCCGACAGAAGCCCATACTGTGATCACATACAATGGGGATGGCTCGGATTTCTGGATTATACAGAGGACGCTTAGCACACCCTCACTGTGCTATCTGCATACTCCCCTCCCACGTAGTGCACAAGCCATCCACATCTCTCTCTGTCTGCACCTCCATCAGAAATGCTCCCAGCATGCAACTCTGCATCCAGACATCCATGTACTACTAACATATTGTGCTAAGTGACCTTACTTTCAGACACCAGATGTAAATGTGCTCACAATAAAAGTGCCAGGACACTGTGACAGCATGAGCTCCTTGCACCTCATAAGCTATTCAGCAGTAGTACAATGGCTAGGAAAAGGAATTTTCATGGATTGATGAGCACTTTCTTAGAAATTGCTGTAGGTATCGTACCTTGGGTGGCTGATATATATTTATTTTTGTTCTTTTGCTGCTACCTGTAAAAATACTTGTAGCAAAACATCACTAATTTAGAATAAGTTGTATAACATATTATTAAAATGAAGAAGGGTTCAATAGAAGCCATGGACACTGACATGTAGGCATAACAGCATTTTCTTCATGCTTCTGAAGGAATGTGAAAAGAGAAGACAATGAAAAGCTTTATATATGTGCTGTACAAACAAGCAATGGAGGGACAGAAAGTTCTAACACATAATGGAGGAGGCATTCACAATAAAAAAGTCAGGACAATAGAAAACAGGATGAAATGTCTAACTAGCAGACCCATGGAAGAGTAAT
Organism: Limnodynastes dumerilii; assembly: GCA_011038615.1. NCBI lineage: Eukaryota > Metazoa > Chordata > Amphibia > Anura > Limnodynastidae > Limnodynastes > Limnodynastes dumerilii. Next base: position 691,623 of record WWET01000126.1, on the reverse strand, counting down.
ATACTTATAGGTCTATTTATCATTTTCTTATCAATTCTTTCAATCACATTTATTCCACTAGGAAAACTTAATGATATCCAGTTTCCCAGTTATTCCCTCACCACAAGCCCTTCCCCATACAGAAACTGAAGAAAAAATGCACAGGTATTACACCTTGCCAATCAACCTCTTATAATTCAATATCTTCCAATATTCCCCATGAAAAAACTTTTGCTGTATAAACAGTGTCTTCGGGCCTGATCCAGAGCTACGATGTAGCGCTGAGCGGGCTAACGCTCAGCGTTACATCGCTGACTCCCCCCTGGCACTCCCCCTGTGCGGCCGTATGGCCCCTTCCTTACGCCGGCTGAAGGCTACCCTAACTTC
>WWET01000126.1:665480-678396 GCA_011038615.1 Limnodynastes dumerilii | reverse complement strand
CAGTGCTCTCTGCACTCTCTCTCCCTCTTTCCAGCGGTTTAGAATGTCTTTCCCATGCTCCCTCCTCCATTTCCTTCAGCATCCTCCCTCCGTTTCTGTACTCTTTATTGCTTTACTCACCTTATAATCCTGCCTGCACCGAGTCTTCTTTCTCCAGAAGCGATGACTCCTCCCCTCGCAGTGATGACTCCTCCCCTCACAGTGATGACTCCTCCCCCATTGTGGTCCCACAGAGGCAAACAGAATCTTCACTGGCCGAATGAGGCCCCTCAGGCGGTACCTTTTGTCTTTTCTCTTTTTTTTTCTTCAATATGCTGAATAAGACCCCCAGAGGCCATGTTTACAGTGCCTGTTTTCTTTTATCCCACCTGCTGAATAAGGCCACCCAGATGGTGCTATGGTGGCCTCATTCTGCCTACGGTCTACCGGGAAACTTCCCAGTAAGGCCTATGGCCAATCCACCCTTGCTTACAGCCAAACTCTGAATGAGCCCCTTCCTGTCCAATTCATCAAAGAGATATGTGTGTGCTCTTTACTTACTATCAACCCTCTTAGTGAATTCATCTATACTCTGTTTAATAAATGATAAAAAACAACCATGTTGTTTGACATCTGATAATGCATTGTGCACAGCTTAAGTCAGGCAGAAAACCTGTGATAAATATAAGAGCCTGGGGCAAACCGCATTCTCCAGGGTAAAGTAAGACAAGTACATGTCTATGTAAGCTTTGTATAAATTCAATCCAGCTTAAAGATCTTTAAAGCACAGTCCTCACTGAATTAAGTTTCATGTAGTCATAGCTAAATGATTTATAATAAGTTGATCAACCTTCATTAAAAAATGTATTCAATGGCTATAAAATAAAACCAAATAAAAATGAGACTCCTTCCCCCAGAGTCATCTTCAGACAAACCTGAATAGACTGGAATAATACTTTAAGGCCAGCTACCCATTGTGCGATACCCCAGTGACCAACATAACGCAATGGTCTTTAGGGAAATTTTGCTTTGTACCCACGCAGTGTCCCGGATGCCCTACACAGACTGATTCATTGTTCAGGAATTATAGAGTGCGATTTTTCAGCATTCCAACTAATCAGCCCATGCCATACACTATGCAATAATTGGCTTATCGTATAGTGTGTACTAGCTTTGGTCAAAGACTTTAGTTACAAGGTTGATGAATAAAAACTAATAGTAAATTATCTCATTCCAGGTGAGTAATGTTGGGGCAAATGGATCAGAAATATTTTTGTTGATATTGCACCCTGTAAATCTTTCTAAAATGTATATATTGGTTATAAAAAGGACACCTTAATTTATGCGATTATGCATGAAAAAAGTGACTGAGAGCTTCACTGGAGATGCTTCAACACTAAAACAACCTGGGCAGCTGTTTGGCACATGTGTGTAACACTGCTGTACTGAGCAAGCAAGGCCCTCCAGATTTTAGTGGGTGCTAGTTACCCCCTATCCAGCATTCTGTTAGCATCCTTGAGGTGCGCTTTATTAATTAACATGAGTTGCTTTGGCAGGGATGTTCAGGGCTGAATAGCTTTCTCCATGACTGCCATCTCTTTATTTATTTTAAATATTGCTTTTACTTTGAAAACCTAATTTGTGCAGCTATTTAAAAAGAAGAAAGCCAGGCTAAGTTCAGTAAATTTATTTTTACCTATGTACTTAGTAGCATTGTGCTTGTGCACTTCTGATCGATCTATATGTTTTGTACTGACTGTGGAAAGGAAGGTGGAGCAATAATGTGAAACCTCTGCCCTAAAGCACTGTTTATCTTATACACACACTGCTGTTTCATGCTGAGTAGAATAGTCTACTTTTCTCTCTATACTGCAGGAACAGACTTTAAACAAGATCAATTAAAATCAATGAGCTCCTACAATTGGCAGTAGAAGCCAATAAGTGCAGTTTCCTGGTCTATATGAAGGTACTGGGCATTGATCTCTTTCTTGAATGGCAAGCTATATTTGATTGATATTAAGCATGATTTCACCTACTTGTTAAGTAAAAGCCACAATCAAAAAAGTAACAATCCAACAAGGCTTTCGGAAAAAGAAAATGAACAATTTTACCTCTTTTTTTTTTTCCATCAATAAATTTTTATTTGTTTTATAATAAACAAGTTTGGGGTACAGAAAAAAGAGAGGGGAAGGGGACAATCACAATTTTACCTCTCTTAGACACAAACAGTACTAGAGGTTGTTAAAATGTACTATTGTGTTTTCAAAAAGGTGTTAAAGTAACCTACTGTGAACACACAATAGAATATAAATGTAAAATCTATGCACATTTTTCTTCTACTTTAACAAATTCTATGATTTAGCAGTAATTTGGGCTCAAAATACAGGTATCAGTGTCTCCGGTTGCAGTCCCCGCTTAGAAATACTGATTTCCGAAATAGGGACATCCAAAAGTTCCTTTACGGTTGTCACTATTTAGAATACCGGCCACTTTATAATTTTTTTTCTCATTCGGAAACACCGCCGCAGCTGATATCCTGCCGCCGCCACTACCGCAGGGAAAGATGAAAGATAACCTCTCCAGGGTGCGGGGAAGGGAGGGTTAGGTTCAGGGTCAGGCTGCAGGGAAGGGAGGGTTAGGGCAATGAGTGGGGAGGGTTAGGGTTTGAATTAGGCAAAGTGTGGAGGTACTTTTTTATCTTACCTTTCGGAGCACCGAAGGTTCAGTGCTCCATGGATCACCTGATATGCCTCATCGAAATAGGGCCGTTCTAACCCACACCCCAGCATCTCCTATAGTGTCCACAAAATCATCAATAGGGCAATGGTGGAAAAGATAGTTTGTCCTAATTTTTTTGAATGCGTCTCATTTAGACAATGTGGCAATTATGATTGCGGTTTTCCCCAATAAATTTAGAACCGATGGTCAAAAAAAAGAATGAATAGTTTCTATGTGATTCAATTCATTTATGGTTGCTGTGCAATCCTGTGAATCTGAAATTCAGAGGTTATATAATCTAATGCATTTTTGATAGTGAGAGATGGTCAATCTATTGCTGCCACCCGGCCAGATTTTGGTAACAATAGGTAATCCTGACAAAATGGTCCATCCAAACTTTTGCGTTTAAAATTCCTGAACAATCCGACCCACTTCTGCTGCGAGGATAGCCCTAAACATAGTATAGTGACCGACATAACACTGCAGCCGCTGGGTATATCACAAAGTGTGTTGCCAGCTTAAGTGCTTTCAAATGGGTGTGGGTTGGCAGCAAAAACGTTTTTTTTTCATCCCTACATCTATACATACAACATGCATATAACAGTGATTGGGATCAGTATTGGAGCCAGAGAATTTTTTTTATGCTGTAATAAAATTCCTCAGAATGATCAAAATTTGTAGTACAGGGTATATTTTCTAATAACGGAAAAGCTATGAATTCCTTAACAAACCTGTTTTCTAAAAAACAATATTCACTACATGTTTCCTCACTCCTGCTTTGAATCTGTGCTGAGAAATTTTGACCCTTCTCCCCTTTATTTTTTTGCTAGCTGTAAAAACAAGACCTATGGAGATTCTTCCTATGAATGTTTATTCTGTGTGGTGGCACTAGATGTATTTTCAGCAACGGCTGTTATCCATCTTGAGTTTTACAAAGACAATATATCATACATTTCATGCTGTGATAGTTTAGATTAATTACAAGTGCATCTCATCCACATATTAAATACATCAGTTCAATACAATGCCTAAGTGAATAAAGCCTGAGGTTTTCTCTTTGTTTAAAGTAAACTATTTTGATGCAAAATAATCTCTGTAAAAGTTAACAGTTATTGCCGCAGAGACGTAAGATCACGGAAAAAAGAATAAGCACATTTGTGAATAATATTAATATGAATGGGGGGTGAGGTATCTATTTTTTAGTAGTGTGTGTGACTTGTTAGTGGACATTTTATAAGAGTGCTGTGACAATGTGAGAAGGTTTTGTCATTTTAAAGCTCCTGGTCTGGATGAAACTTATAATTAAGTGGAATCACATGTAAGAAATTGCACTAACTGGAAGAGCCAGACTGACTGATATTTTACTGTTAATTGCAGGCCTGTTCAGTCAATTGGCTCTTAAGGCTGCAACCTGCTTTAGGGGGGAATTCATCAGATCTGGACCTGAAGCAGAGCAGAGCATTAATACTGCCTGAACATGGTTGATGTAAAGTTTGCATTCCCTTCAGCTTCAGTCTGGCAGTCTTTGTTAGTGAAGCAGCGCTTCGCAACCCCCTTGTATAAGCTATCTTATAGGCTAGGGGGACACAGGTTTTTGTGGGTCTGAAGAGCCATGGCACCAAATGGCCTGTGTCTGGTGGCAATCATGGTTGGGGGAGACAATGCCATGGGTGCCCCCCTCTATTACTTCAATGGCCATGGTTGGTAAAGCCTAGTGCTGGTGGGGAGAAAATTGAGATGATCCTGTGCCACTCATCCCGTACCACCCTTAAGGAGTTTGAACTGAGGCCCTGCAATCTGGGCAAAGCACCACCAGCTTCAGTTACAGAGTTGTGTCCACCTGCTACAGTATATTATTAGCGTGCCAAGGCTCTGTATATGATGCCGCCAGGGAGTAGTAGTAACAAGGGTTGGGCTCTTACTGACGCCCTTTGTTTATAAGCAATGCTCAGCACTGAGCTCTGTTGCAAAGCATCTGAATAGTTGCTGCTCTGTGTACCCTACATTACTACTTCTGCGCCATTCACACAAAATATCTGGATAGTACATAGTATGGAGGACGCTTAGCACACCTTAACTGATCTATTTACATTTCCCACTTCCACACAGCTGTCCCAAGACTGAATGAACTCTGGATCCAGAAGTATCCTATCTAAGCTTTGTTAACGCACGCGCTGCTACAAAAAAAAAATCTGTGTGATTGGAAGACGAAAACGTCCCTTTTTGCAAATCTAGATCCAAGCCACTTATACTAAGTACCGTAATGCCTCAGTAAATATATAAAAACAAATCAGCTGTAATCACTTTTAAAGAAAGATACCTTTTAATTACTTTATAAACCAGATGTGGAGCTAGGGCAATAAAATGTATTTTACCCTAAGGTAAAGATGCCAAGGTTATAATGTGGCTTCAAAGATTTGTCAATTCATGTTTGCTGCAAAGCTAAGGTTTTCACATTACAATGCATTTCAATTATCAAGAGGGTAAAGAAACTGGGTAATAAATACACAGTAACCAGCGCTTGCTAGGACCCAACAGAAAAATAACTTATTAAAAATTAAAATAATAAAAATCAGAATGCATAAATATTGAATCCAAATAGATAAAATGATTTTCAGAAATGCTGCTCTATGTGGGAGTACCACCTCCCGAAAATAGTAAATCTAAAAAGATAAAGATAAAGATAAGAGCACTAATTCTGACAAACAAAAAAGTTTTTATTAGATAGAAATATCAGAAGAATAATTTTCAGGTGAAAACGTACACAAACAAATGCATATAAAAATAATTATAAACAAATAGGTGTACACCACTTCTCATATTGGGCTGGATTCACACCACCGGACGTATTGCATATACGTCCAGTGTTTACCGATATTTGATACTGCGCATGCGTAGTATCTTTTTTACGTAATCTACGTATCATTTCATTATGTAGATTGCATATATGCGGTCTTAAAGATCGCATATACACAATCTACGTAACTACTACTACTACTATGCAGTACCAAATATCGGTAAACACCGTACGTATATGCAATACGCCCGGTGGTGTGAATCCAGCCCAATATGAGAAGTGGTGTACACCAGAAACCCAAATAACAGGGGTCTCTGTAGACAATGGTAGTAAGGTAATCTGCACAAAGTAGATAAGGAGCGCTTGCTTGGTAGTCACAGCGCTAGGCAGTGTTAAGTTTATGACAGCACCAGTATACCGATCAGGATTTGCAACTGGTAAGATATTGTGTAGACTTGAATGAGTCAATGTTACAGTGTTCACTGGATGCTTAGATAATATTGCTGTCTACGATGAGTGATAGCACATGATTGGGAAAAGCAGAGAAATATTTACATTTATTGCAGTGAGGAAGTAGCCTGAACGTTGGAGTGAATTATACGAAGTGATGGTAAAGATAGGACTCACATTAATGTCCAAATGTTGATAGCAATGATGTTGACTTCAATATTCAACTTGAGCCATGAGTAGCTCCAATGCCATAGACAGCTAGAGAAGGATGGTCCTGCCAATAGAGGGTCCAACTGTCCACTAGTGAAATATCAGCACCCTTAAGCAGAGCAGCCAACGGAGTGCAGTTAAAGTAACTAAAACAAGAAGTTGAGGAATGGCCTGAGATTGGAGGAAAAGGATGTCTGGAGACACAGAAGGGGGTGAAGGGGTGACTGCAGACATACAAGGGGGGATGTGAAGGGATAACTGGTGACATATAAGGGGGAATTAAAAGGATAGCTGGAAACATAGAGAGGGTGAAGTGATAGCTGGGGACATACAAGGGTTGAAGGTATGGCTGAAGACATACAAGGAGGGGTGAAGGGATGGCTAGAGACATACAAGTTGGGGAGAAGGGATAGCTGTATAAATAAAAGTGGGAGAAAGGATGGCTGTAAATAAACAAGGAGAAAGGATGCCTAGAGACATACGAGGAAGAGAAGGGATGGCTAGGGACATATAGGCAGGAAAAAAATAGTGTTGTTATTCATACAAGGGAGAGGATGGATAGAGACATACAAGGAGGTATACAGGAAGACTGAAGGTAATATGGGGGGAGAGAAGGAATGGCTAGAGAAATACAAAGGGGATAATTTAGGATGATTTCTCAAGATCTTGAGAACGGGCGGATCTAGCCCGAAGCGCTTTGATCAGCAGCCAAGCACAAGTCTCCAGCGTTGGCCCAGACCAGGAACCGGAGGATCGATCAAACAGTGGAGGAAGAGGAATCCCGGGACTTTACCATCTGTACACTCCTCGCAAACGGCCTTCACCTCCATGGACCCTGTCTCTTGCAGTACAGCTGGCTTGTATTTTATATAAATTGTTTGTCTGTTACATTATATTAAAACTTGTTTTTTCTCCTTACCTTGGTTGTCGTTTTGGGGAGCGATTTGCCAGAAGAAGAGAGTCCATACCTCATCTCCGCTTCATTACCCCTTTCCCCCTCCATCCTCCCCTTTCCACTTCACATTGCCAACACTGTAGGATTAAGCTTAGCGCTAATATAGTTACACCTTACTATATACATGGTTTCTGACTAAATTAATTCTGCGACACTTAGGATTGGGCCCAGTCTTCTATAGCAAAATGATGTCCCTTTATCACGCTCTGTGGGCAAGACTCTGGGAGAATGGCCTCCTATCTCCTCCTCTACAAATCTATAACAGCACAAGGCAAGGATGCCCCTTATCACCTTTGATTTTTGTTTTGTGTATGGAGGAATTAGCAAGAGCAATACGCCTTTACCATGACATATCAGGTATTGGATCGGGTGGAAAGGAATGTAAGCTGGCCCTCTTTGTCGATGATCTCTTGCCAATCCTAACAAACCCTACTGTATCTCTCCCAAATTTAATGCAAGAGTTCAAGCTGTTCAGTAAGTTTTGTAGTTTTAAGATAAATTACTACAAATCCATTGCTCTTAACCTCAATACACCAGAAGCAATGGTCCAAGGACTACAATCCTCATTTCCATTTCAGTGGCACCCCGATCGCATTAAGTATCTGGGCAAGTATTTAACCAGAGACCTTTCTCAGTTGTTTGAAGTTAACTTTGTGTCCAAACTTAGAGAAATCCAATCTGACCTGTCCCAGCACAGGTTTTTGGCAGCACAAAAACCTCCTAGGCTGAGTGAACATTATTAAAATGTCTATTTTACCAAAAATATTATACCTTCTACAGATCCCACCAATTGTAGTCCCCTACAAATTCAATTTAAACATAGCATACTCTACTAGTGTATAGAGGGGGAGGAATTCAGCTCCTGGACCTCTCTCTTTACTATGAAGCAGTCCACCTCTGCAGAATAGTGGATTGGACAAGGAATCCCCTAGATAAACAGTTGGTTGTCATTGAAAGTTCCTTTGCGCCCTTACCCTCTGATATCCCTTGCTTGGACTCCTTCTCTTCCCAGAATACCTCATCCCACAATAGGGACCACTCTGTCTCTATGGAAGTGCCTGAGAGGCCTCTCCAACATCTCACCTCTCTCGCATAACCCAGATTTTACACCAGGGCAGCAATCCTCCTTCTTAAAGATATGGTGCAAGAAGGGCCCCTTGAGAGTCGGCCTACTAATGCAGAGTGATGAAATGCGACCCCTCCATGAGCTGGAGGACGTGGTGTCCATACCAGAGAGGGAACGGTGAACCTATCTTCAGATCAGACACTTTGTTAATAAACCAGCTCCAATATTTGCCCCATATAAAAAGTAATTAATCCGACATTTCAATAATGCAGCTAAAGCAGTAATTCTGACTCAATGGAAATCTCCATCCCCCCAACAGCTAGAGAATGGTTTACCAGGATTGATTTCTACATGGATATGGAGGACCTCACTCTCTGCACCCTTGATAAATGCCCTACCTGGTACCCTTGGTTACGCTTTAAAGAATCAGATCTATTTAAATAAAAACCGAGCTGATTCCCTTTGGTAGGACATGTCTGCTTCAATGTGTTAAGTAACTCAAATGATGGTACAACTCCCACCCCTTGTTCCCTCTCCTTCCCATTCCCTTTTCTCCCCACCCCCCTCTTAGCCCAATTTGTAGTGTGTTTCTAAAAGAGACATACTCTGCGAGCAGGAGGAGGTACAATGGAATATCTTTGACCAATCCTATTCGGCAAAGTATTTCCCAAGGTCCCGTTCTCATGCTCTGGTTAAAGTTAATAAGGTTGGATACCAGGACCGAATAACAAATTTATAGAGTAATGTGATTGTGTCAGTGTATTAGGAGATGTGCAAAGTTTCTAGAAAGGGGTAAGATTTGCAAAAACCACGTGATTAAGTTTATTATGATGCAAAAAGTTGTAAATTTGCATAACTTCCAGTATTTCTTTAAGAGAAGATCCCACACCTGGCGGAAAGTCTCGAAGCTGTGTACCTGGCCTGCCTACACCACCTGGCCAACCCTGAAACCTCTGCAAGCTTTGCTGCATTCTAAAACCTCTAGTTATATAATCTAGCTTCGATGTCAGGGGGAAAAAGTTGGAGTGAAAGAGGGATTCTGTGTATCTAGTAAGCAGAATTCCTTGGTATTTAAAGTGGTTAGGTTGCCATTGGAAAGGGAAGGCTAACTGAAGGCCTTCTACCTGGATAGTGGGGTAGTGAGATTTAGGACTAAGGATTTCAAGTAATTTATTTTAAATTTTGAAAGTTCGCCAAAGAGAGAAAATTCTTTCATTATGTTTAGAGAGAAATTGTTGGATTTCTGAGTGAAGCCAGTAGGTCATCTGCGAATAATGCCAATTTAAATTCTTGGTCCCCTACCCAAATTCCTGATATGTCAGGGTTGCAGCGGATCGCTCTCGCTAGGGCTTCCATACACAAAATAAAGACCAGTGGGCAACCAAGCCTGATACTATTTTTGTTCACAAAGGGAGGTGAAAAGATGCCATTCACATTGACTCTAGCTGTTGGGTGATGATAGAGAGCAAGAATTCTCTGAGTACATTGAGAACCCAGACTCAAATGCAGGAGAATCCCTTCCATAAAAAAACCCAATCCACCCTGTCGAACACCTTTTCTGTGTCCGTGGAAAGTAGGATAGCATGTTTGTCAGACCGCCGAAATGAGTGTATGAAGTTTATTAATTTGGTTGTATTATCCCAGGCCTCTCTACCGGGGATAAAACCCACCTGATCATCATGAAAAAGGGACTTGAGACGATTAGCTATATTTTTTTGCAAACTATTTTAAGTCATTATTCAGTAGGGAAATGGGGCGATAACTAGGGCATAGGGAAGGATCTCTACCATCTTTGGGAATAATAGAGAAATCCTTCTTTGAACATGCAATTGGCCACTTTTCTGTATGAAAATGCATGACCCTCTACTTGGGATTAGAACTTTCATATGTGTATATATATATATATAGTGAATTATGGAAATCTATGATAAAGCCTATTAACAACAAAAGACATCGGACCCCGTATTCACAGACCCGTTTTCACGTGGAGTTGCGTGCATATTTTTAGGTACGTTTTAACTGCACATGCGTAGTAACTTTATTTACGTAAGTAACGTAGAATATACGCACGTAAGTGCTTCAGGCACGATTATGTGAATCGCACTTGGGGACATACGTACGAAGGGGCGGGGTGGGGGGAGACATTTAAATGAGTCTTTGAGGGCGTGGTTAGATAGAATTGCACGTACGGCATACATATACGCAGGTATGCACACATGTAAAGTTTGAGGTGCTCTATGGAAGTGTAAGTCTATGATTGCATGGCCGTGAGGGAAGTGTCATGCGCGTTGGCTTGCTACGTGTGTGTATAATTGTGTACTTTTCAAAAACAGATCTGCGAATATGGCCCATGAACTGTATCCCGCAACAGGGTTTCCACATTAAGGGCCATATTCAGATATCTGTGTCCCGATCGGTCGCAAAAATACGCACGCACGTTGCAAGGAACACCCACCAAAACCCCAGTCACTCCCCTTGCTAATCCGTGCTCTTGTAGACTTACACCCCCATAGACCACCTCTAACTTTCCATGTGCATTCCCGTGCGTATATGTCCTTCGTACGTGAGTATAGTGATAGTCGCGCCCATATTACTTCATTATAATGCTTCCCCCCGCCCATTTTTATTTCAATTCATATGTGCTTATTTTTGAGTGTGAGATCCAGACGTATGTACCCACATGCGATGCACAAGTCCGTCCGTTAGGCACTTCCACACGTATAGTTTACGTGAACTACGTAAAAAAAAGTTACTATGCATGCGCAGTTGAAACGTACCTAAAAATATGCATGGAAATCGCAAGGAAAACGTATCTCTGAATACGGCCCTAAATGGCCTAATTTTCTACTGAGCAGAAAGTCAGGGTCAAATAAAAGCTGATCTTAGGGTTTGAAGAGAGATCATGAGATGGGGAAGTTTTGTCATCTACAGTGTATTTACATTTTGCTCTTAGTTTACAATGCTATGGGTGTTGGATATTCTGTTATATCCCCTGCATGTACTTAAATGTAAACAATTCTTATCTTAAACTTGTCACACACAGAGATAATCTGTTCAATCAGTGTGTGAGCACATACAATAAACTATAAACACTGAAAAATGGCAAATAAATACACTGTTGTTCTGCTAATCACTTGAGTTGGTTTTCCAGCATATTTGATCTGTCAAATCTGTTTTCAGCAGATATTGTGTAATTGTTGGAAGTGTGTAGAAATTTCACAATTATCACCTTAGTGAGTGAGTGCAAGACTAAGCAGCAGAGTCAACTGTCATGGTCTGTATATAAAACCTATTTTGTTTAACCTCTCCTCCCACCTTTGATACCCTATATATTATAAGCAGCACTAGTCTAGGCTGGTAGCAAGAATATCAAGGACCAGAATGGCATCTACTCTATTTTACCACTACCAGCACTAGGCTGTATCATTCTGAGCTAGTGGAATCATAAAGAGGCAGCCTAGGGTACCCCCACCATGACTGTAAGGAACCCCAGGCACTAGGACTGGTTCCTCTAGGGGTCCTGCCCACAAAATTCAGGCCCCATTCCTAGATAAAATCATTGCTAATAGCACTAAAGCTCTTCCACAACACGTGTGGTGGGTTATGGAGTAAAAATGAGTAAAATATATAAGGAATAAGGAATACATTTATGTTAAAAACACCGGATCAGATTCAGATCTCTGTGTGACTTACTCACGCAAGGAGATTGTAAGTTGGCATAGAAGAGAGGGGTGCACTCCCTTGGCACTTGCCTCTTTTGGAAGGAGTTATGGATATTTACGTGTTCAAAACCCTACTTTAACTTCTCCGCATGGACGTAGCTCCGTGCATAACTGATGCCCTCCACCCCGACACTTAATTAACATGCCTAACCTTGCATGTATGGCAGGAATTAGGCAATCTTAAGTGCTGGCCACTTCTACGGAAGTTCTTCTGTAGAACAAAGTACCGTACAGAAGGACTTACAACACGTAACAAGTGGTGCGTAAGTCCAATTAGGTACGTAATTGTGAATTAGGGTTACCTACTTTAAATACATTTTGTTAAATAAGAACACGAAGAACCCCCAATTACTACTCATCCATTTCTATAGGAATTCTATAAACTTCAAGTTTATAGTTTAAAAGGTTTAGCAAATAAGAACAAAAAATAATGTCTACAAAGCAGGCTTACCCTTGCTGAATGACATACACTAATATGGTCATTAATTTAGACTGTTGTAACTTCCGGGGTTACCTTGGGTCAAAGGCATGTGAACTGCTACAATCATTATAGAGGGATGAAGTAGCTTTTGTAGTTATGTAGGTCTTTTGGCGTATGTAGGTCTTTTGGCGTATGTACACAGGTTTATTTTTGCCAAGCCATCTGGATTAAAATGCATTCCTATGGGGAGAATTTTTATAGAATATTTTTAAAAGAAAACTGTTTATAAAAATGTTCTCCCTGTATGGAAGTAGACGTGTGTCACAATTCGCGGCAAACGCAGCGCTACTTACCATGTCAGAAGGCTTCTGACTCCTGTGTCGCTCCGGTTCCGCTGTCCTCTGTCTGAAGTCCACGGGGCTTCTGTCAACCAATCTCCAGCGGTGTCCACGCCTCTCGTGGGCGCCGCCATCTTGGATTCTACACATGACTCCCCTTGGCCAATCCAGAAGCAGGCCAGGGGAGCACATGATGCGGTGGCCCAATCAGCATGAAGAGCAGGGTATTTAAACCCCAGGCACTGACCCTTCAGTGCCAG
>WWET01000126.1:618007-642282 GCA_011038615.1 Limnodynastes dumerilii | reverse complement strand
GGAAGTTGAACAGAAAGCGGTATGGGTTGGCTAGAAGTTCAGTTTATATGCTTTAATGAAGAAGAGGTTTTGAGACCCAGTGGTTGGAGTCTGTTTAGTTAGAGCATTTGTAAAGCTATGAATACTGCATATGCAAATTAACTGAATTGTTCCTGAGCTCTAAACCAATGATCTCAATTTGCGTTAAACTTAAGTTTCATTAGTTTTCATGGAGTTACTTTAAATAATCAGAGTTAAAGTAAAGCCATTTTTGTAACATTTTTTTATGTAACAGCTATGCATTCCATATCTCAGGACTGTTGTCAGATTTGGCCACACATGAGATCATGTTGTTTTGAACAAGGTTATATTAATGATGATACAATTAGAATTTTTAGGATTTGTATTGGGCATGAAAAGGAACAGTCCACTGAAACCAGTTTTAGAATCCAGTCATGAAGCCAGATTTACTAAGCTGTGGGTTTGGAAAAGTGGAGAGGTTGCCCAATCAGATTCTAGCTGACATTCTCTAGTATGTAATAGGAAAGTGAGAGCTAGAATATGATTGGTTGCTATGGGCAACATCTTCACTTTTCCAAACCCACAGCTTAGTAAATTTGGCCCCTGAAGTAAGAAATTATATTGCGTTGCCTATAGTGATGGATATTGTACTATATGTGAAGCCATTGAATATAGGACACATGCTGTTTACAAATAATAGTTAAAACACGGGACAAAGCAAATTTGTTACCTGACTATTATGCTATGATTACAAGTAAAAACTGATAGTAGAGCATTATAGCTGAACATAGCATTCTCAACTAGGGATGAAGATTATAATTTCCATTTTTCTAGAAAATTCATCATCATGTACTAAGCCCAGACATCCGACATTCCCCTATTTTTTGAGCTGTCCTATTTCTTACAATAAGTGACAAGGCCAGGTTGCGATTGCCAATTAGCGGACTTATTACAATGTACAGTATAGGTGTGCCCAGCAAACTGCATACTGATCAGGCTTTTTAAGTTTACAGAAGTTGGAAAATTGAAGGTTAGTGTGAGTCATGGAGTGTACAGCAGTGTGTTTTTCATGGACGTGTGAGGTACAATCAGGATCAAGTCCTCTCTCCATGGATGAAGTTAGGTAATGGTAGACATCTGCACGCACATGCAATATAGCAATAACTCTTGAAAGTGAACAAATCCTTTAGACATTACCTTAAACCTCAATCAAGGAAGTGATAAATTTGCAGAAATGTGGAAAATTACTTTAAAGACAGTGATTTAATGTGACCTCTGTTCCACTGCATTCTGAAAATCAGACTGAGCATCAAAATAATTGCACCTTTAACTAAATTTCTGGTGACTATGAATGTCCCAGTAAAAAAAATAGAAATACAAACAGACATTTGTTGTTAATGAGTTGGCTTAATAAGCATTTCCTTTGTGTAATTTGGAATTTCATGGGCAAGGAGCAATTTAAACACTGCAGCTCATCTCAATCAGGAAATTAAGATAAGAAAAAGAAGAGTGGCACATTATAGAAAAAGGAAGTAATAAAAGATATTATTAGCTATTTTAGCTTACTTTCTAAACACTGAGCCAAGCCCTCATATAATAATGACAGGCGATTTACATACCTCAGCTTATAAGAAATGCATGGGGGAGTGCCCTGTTCTGCTGTGTGTGGAATTTGGGATAGCAAAATCCGTATGTTAGCCTCTGTTGCAGATGGTAATGTATTAAATTGCCATTTAAGTCTAGATCTAGTCCTTTATTATGTTTTGTGCCCTACATGTCACTATTGCATAACACATTGTTCAGAGAGATGCTTTAATACATAGCAACACTTGAAAGCTAAACAATTATGCTTTAACAGGCTGTATTTCTGGTAATCAGATCTACATAGCGGTTGGTGTTAGAATGTATCAGTTTGTTACTAGCATGATATGACTTTGGGTTGATCTAGAAACAATTTGCTGTGTGCCTTGGCTGTGACATTTGGAGAGTGTAATAAGTGTCAGTTAGTATGACAGTACTGTGATCTGTAGAGCGTTCTTGTAATTCTACCAGTCTGCAGCATATGCTGTGCTGAGAAGAGTTATCTTGACAAGATCACGTTTGTTTTGATAACACACATGATAAGGTCACAAATGACTGAAGCACTGGAACCTGCATAAACATTGAGACAACTGCTTTGTTACAATAAGTATCTTAAGTGTATTTAGGTATTTTTTTTTTCTGTTAAATGATTAAAGACTGTGACTAAAAATCCATGTGGAGACCAACTTCCTTATGCTTTCTTAACATTTGCCTTCACGGACAAGCAAACCGCTTAAAATATGAAGAACTCTTCCACTCCAACAGCCAGAGCGATGATTAGCTCTGTTCCAGGGGTTTAAGCACTGAGCTCTATGGGATATATTGAGATGTCAATGTGTTATCATTCTGAAATAAGTTACCCCTAAAGAAGAGTACTTGCAGCCATGAGCATTGGAGTCTGACTGATATTTTATTTTTATCATTGCTGGGCAAGCAGCGTGGTAGCTCCTTTTCCTGTAAGTAAATTGAAATATGCAGAGAAAAAAAGATTTGTGATGCCGCTGCTTTTAAGGTTCACAATAAACCCGGCTACATTTTCCCTTTAAATGCAGCAAAGTTAGTATTTGTTTTTATGAAGTAAGGAAGGCTTGAATGACCTGCTGGCCCTACACTTGCTGTGTAACTGTAAGTCTCAACGTGCCCTATTAGTTACACTTGCTGATCTCTGCTGTATTTGGGGAAGTGTGCCTGGTGTTCTGTATGGTAACATGTACTTTCCTACAACTGTGATGGAGTCCAGATACTACATACTTTTCATGGTTTGGGTTATTGTTTCTGTAACATATTATTCCCTGAGTGAGAGTGCCTTGTCTTCTGCAGTGTAATTACAACAGACCAGGGGACTTCCAGGCTCACTTAGTCACCTCAGACTTCTGTGTATCACACCACTGCCCTGCATAGAAGCTAATTACAAATGATCATGTGCTGTTTTATTTTTGTCTGTTTGTAAAGAAAATGTCAGGGATTTTTCACTCCCTCTTCTTTTAGAAGGTAAATTAAGTTTGAAAAATGTAACCAGCAATTTCCCAGAAAGCAGTTAGTATATAACAAATTACCCTATCGTACTATTGAATCATGTCATTACCAGATTTTTTTTCATACTTACTGGAAAATATGAAAGTAGTTTATATAAGAGGGTTCAAGAAGCAGTTATCTTTATAACCATAGAATTTTAGCATAATTTGTTATGTAACATATTGCCATATAACGGGTGTTTTGTTTGTCACTGCTGTATAGTTTAGTTTTCACTTAGATATATTGCCCTAAGAAAAACATATAAGCTATGTAATAAAATGTCTTTACAAATCTTCCCTTAAAAACTTTTCAGTGGTATTTTTTCACAATTACAATGATCTCCATGTCTCTAACTGACATTTCATTACTTTACATGGCAAGAAATGTCTTAATAGAACAAATCATTTAAAACAATATACTGTACACAATGTTCTCCATAAGCAAACCTATATACTAACACCCATTCCCAGTTATAAATGCAGCTTGTGCAGGTCAGCCATTTTCTTAAAATAACTCATAGATATGTATTGGTAAAATTACTGTCACTGCTGACAGTCATTGCTCCACTATATGCCAACACTCCAACATTTGAGGATACTATCATGTAATATATCTTGATGTTATTAACCGATTCACACCAAAAGTTAATCTTGTATATTTTAGGGGTGTAAACCAGTCTAATTTTATTTCTGAATAGGGGTGTAAACCAGTCTAAACCAGTATAACAAATGGTTAACATTGTATTCTTATTTTGCTTAATGTTCCACCATTTGCCTTGTTGGAGATGCCAGTAATCATTGTAAATAAAAAGATCAGCCCGATAATTGGATTAGGTGTGTACCTGGCTATTGGCCCTAACATTCACAACCCTATTATATTTTTTATGAATTTACAATGATTTGGTTTGATATTGCAAGAGGGTGTACGCTCCCATCATTGTGACTTGTTGTCTGATAAAACTTTATAAAAGTCATGTTCACCGATGGTATGATGTCTGACAAATGTAGGTAGAATCTGCATGTAGGATAGTCTGTTTATCTTGTCAGGTGAATTAGCATGCTCGCCAGAACTTGCAGTGGTCAGTGAAATTGTAAGGGCCAGATTTTCTGATCTGACGAAAAGGAAAAGTGGAGATGTTGTCCATAGCTACCAATCAGATTTTAGCTCCCTTTCCTATTACATTCTAGAGAATGTCCGCTAGAATATGGTTGCTTTGGGTAACCTCTCCCTTTTTCCTTTTACGCAGTTTAGTAAATATAGCCCTGAGTCATCACATCTTATGTATGATTGCATAGTTGTGTACCCATCTTTAGTAAGAGAGAAAGGTCAGTGACTAACATCTATTTTGGTGGGTAATGCCTGCAGATTATACTGTCATTAGTTACAGCCATGGTATCACCCTAAGTAGTATCTTGGAATCTAATACTCCTTGCATATACTCCAAATAATTATACTGCAAGAAGCTAATAGGACAGTTTTAGCAAATTCATCTTAAAAAGAAAACGTTTAAGCTTTGTAATATATGTAGTTGTATATTCCAACTATGGCAGAGAAAATTATGTTTTCAAACTATAGCACAGATGAACAGAAATGCTGCATTGACCTAAAGAACCGGCTTATTTCCTTGGGACTGTACGTGGTGAAATCAACTACTGCAGGCAAGAGCAATGTGTGTCTGAAGTGTTCCCATTCCTAAAGCTAACTATTGTGTTTATGGCCAGCGTCCCATGGGAATTATGTTGTCACATTTTCTTCTTTAGCTATCAACACTTCATTTATTCTCATTTGCCTTGAAGCTCCACTGGAGAAGGTGTGATCACAGTTAGGTCTGATATCTCTGAGCACTGAGCGAGAGGCATAATATGCCATTACCAACTATAAGAACTGCTTAGAAGAACAGGTTTATTTTGTCACTGAGAGAAATCACAAGAAGGAAGCTCCATTATCTGTAGTAACATTTCAGAATTTAGATTTTGATGTTTAGTATCTTGAGCACAGATGTTAGTATGTTAGTATAATTTTAAGAAATGATTTATTTTAATTATATAGTCTATTTTAACAATTATGCAAAATTATTAGAAATGTTGATGTCAGCAATGTGTGATATGACACTAGTCATTAGTGGCCAGTAACTGACGTTCCATTCTGTCTGTGAAATAAGAAGTATTTGTTATACAGATTTACTGATATAAGCCACCTGCCTATTTCATGGTGTTTCTGCTGAGGACCTAATGCTAAACATTGAGAGTACCAATGGTAGGTCATATAGCATGTATTTTTAAATTGAGAGCCACTCACTTAGAGACACCCCATAAGGTTTCCATAATAGCTTCTATGGACAGCTTCTAGTTTCAAACCTACAAATCTTCCGTTGTTTCTAAGGATTCACCTGGAAAATGTGTTCATGAAACATTGGCAGTCCTATAGATTAATGTTGAATGGCTTAAAAAGGGAGCATTATATAATTGAAAACTTCTTTTTATTTTTTTAAATGTGCTAATAGATTAGTCTTAAATGCAGTCTCTTCACATACGTGAGTACTGCCGGTTTTCTTTGTCATGGACTGGACCAGAGGGGAGATAAATGAACAACCTTATTGAATGCATGTTTACTTTAAACTGGTAGCCATGGATAATGAAGCAACAGCGAACTGCAGATGAGCCAAACTTGTAAGCGCCATGTCTTTTGCTGATAAGAGGATTCAAAATACATGTCATTTTTCCTGTGACTGTCCTAGCAATAGCGCTAAAATGCTGCAAAGTGTTCTCATGTGCTCTTAATCAAACAGTATGGCGTTTACTCTAAATTACAACACCATTATATCTGAATGTAGCTGTCAGAAGCCAGTCAGATTGGGAGCCAAGAAAGATTTACATCCATTGACCTTAGTAGAAATGTCTGTGCCAGCTATAATTATTTTTAAGAAGGTTGGTTGTATAGTTATACAAACAAAATAAAATAAAAAAGGATTTTATGCTGCACCCATTTAGCTTCCATGGAACTGAAGCAAAATACCTGTTTTTCCTGCAGAGCTGCTGTCTCATATTGAGGAACACACTCCTTGGGTAGGCCTGCATCTTATTTCACCTACCTTTTTATATTAAATGTACAAGTTTTATAGAATCTACTATTAAATGGGACCCAGATGTGTGGAGACTTCTTACACTGGCAGTTGATTATCCTGACACCTAAGCAGGGCACACACTGGGACCTTTCAGCAGATAATCATTCCAATCACACAATCAAAAGACCATTTCACAAGATTTCTTACCAGTGTGTGCTGTCCAAAGAGCTGCCAATTTTCACAGTACACACTTGCAAAAGCTATCTTTCCATCTGGCATATTAGGATCTCCAAAAGAACAAATTAAACGATCACAGACCATTTCAAAATATTTTTCTTTAGACAGTACACTGGTGAGATATCTGGTGAAACGGTCTTTTGATTGTGTGATTGGAAAGAATATCTTTAGAAAAAACACCAGTGTGTACCCACCCTAAGATTACTCCTTTATGCTTCTGTATAGATTAATGCCTGTAAGAAAAGTTTGAAAAACTAAGTTATGCAAACAAGAGAGGAGTACATCCTTTCAGCTAATCTAATGCAGATTTAATTGGTAAATAAAATGAGTAGAGATTGTAGGCTGTTTTGCCTGAAGCTGGGTATGCATCTGTCCAATTATGGGGCTGATCATTATACAATCTTATATTAATGGGTGTGATATTGCAAGAGTATGCATGCTCCCATGATCATGATCTGTTGTGATAAATGAAGTTTTATCTGTACAGTGTGTATGGAGTCACAAATGTTTCAGCAGATTGTTAGGAAGTAAATTGGTATAGTTGCGTACAAGTGAATCAGCTGCAACTCAGGACTGCCATCACCATTATGTATGATTACATAGGTGTTTGCAGAAGAGTACAATGCTTGTAACGCTTACAGAAATATGTTACCCACATACAGTCTAAATCTACAAATGACCACAGATCTGCTGATTCATTCCTCTCATGGGACCAGATTCAGATGTTTTCCGTGCGTACGGGGGTCTGTAAGTACGCGAGCGAGAGGGGAGTGCACACCCCGTCACTCCCCTTTCACGTGCGGGCTTTATGGAAGCTTACGCTGCCATAAGCCGGCATTAAGTGTAGCGTGCGTGCGACCGCTGATCCGCTGCAGTGTGGGAGCCCCCTCTCACACTACACTTACCATGCTTCCCCCCCTCCCCCGCTTTAGCGGGCAGAAGAGAAGCACAACCCAATTCCTCGGAAATGGGCTTGGATGGAACAAAGTTCCGTACAATTATTTATACGCTAGGGTTACTATAGTAACCCTAGCTTAATATCTGGAGGGCGTATGCGCCCTTTAGTAAAGTCAGGTCACTTACGCTCCTTGCGTGCGTAAGTAACCTAACGTTACTAAATCAGAATCCGGTCCATGATTATGAACATTTTTTTCCAATATAGATCACTAATAAACATCTGATTCATTCAGAACACTGATAGTGGCTCCTCAGATCTGTACGTACTCTTGGTATGCCACTCCCATTGCTTTTACAGAAATCCAATGAACTAAATTGAACCTATTTTAATCGTTTCGATCTGCCCTTCTTTTAAAATGGCAATGGAGGGGAAGTGAGGCTCTCATTACACTGTAATACTACACCCCTCCTATTTACATCTGCAACTCTCTGTGCCGTCGTAAGTATCCAAATCAAAACTTTGGATTTTCCTGTTTCTGGCCCAAGTCCAAAATTGGCCAGACATAAGTAACAATGATGGCCCAGGCATCTGTCTAATTCATACTGCGAGTGTGTGTGCGCGTTACAGATTTGTAATGTTAGTGGGGGTGTGCACAGATTCTAGGGAAAATGAGGGCTCAGAGTATAACTCTTGCTGGATATTTCTAGTGTGGTTTTTGAGCTGCTCACATGGTTCACTGTCACTAGCAGACCATGTTCTGATGGTTATCTAGATTATGTACAGACTTGGAGCAGTAATTCACTATGTCTGACAAGCTGGCTTTCTAAGCCCCTGGATAAATAATCATCCCTCTGATACTAAGCCTGCTGTCAGAAGTGCCTTTCTGCCTTTAAGTCAGACAAAGTGTACAACTGAGTTTCAGGTAATAACCTCTTTATAGATCTAGGTGGGTGTAAAATTCAGAAATTAACTACCTGTTTTCTGTAGAAAATGGTAATGGTTTGTAAATAGCCCTGATCTGGACTTGCATTGATTGTCACTATTTTCTAATCTTCCTTAAATAAATCCTTGAAGATGTTGATAAATATTTAGAATAACTTATTTCCTAAGAAAAAAAAAGGGACCTATCTGATAAATAAATGCAACAATTTAAACCAGTTCAAGCTTGTATGTCAGATTATAGTAAATCATTGGACTTCGCATATTTAAAAATGACATAATATTTAGATTGTATAAAAACATGTTAATAAATATAATATTTAAATTGTAAACCCTATCAAATGCCTCTATTATTAGTTATAATTTCCTATTCTAGCAGAAGTTTTTGACAGATGACCAAATACATAACAAAAGTATGAGTATCTTTTGGTGCTTTTGGATAAATTACATATTCAAGTAACTGGTTTTGTAGCACAATTAAGATTAATTTAAGATCTATATTGTGTTTGTACCCACTTGCAGCTTTAGGAGTAATATTATGGTCATTGTAGTTGTACTGTTTCACTTACTAAAAAACGAAATGTAATATATAAAAATATTGCATATGTCAAACAAAAAGTGACTAAAGAGCTTATAAAATATCTTTTATCATCATTGAAAATGAGCCAAACAAAACTAGTTCTGTGCCTTTTCAGTGTATTGGTTGACAAATTTAAGTAATGTTAAATGCCCACTTTTAGAGCAGACTAAAGTGTAATAAATAAATAAATAATAATGATAATGCTGCTGCTCCAGACACTCCACACTCAATGCAGGTTATATGTTAGTGTTGCCAAAATGTGGAACACTACAACCTCAGCTGGTATGTATTTACAGAATATGCCAGTAATGTGTTGCACATGATAGTGTACATTTTAGAGAATTTCGCATAATAAAAAGCATTTAAGCTTGCAGTTAACGTCTCTGATAAACAGATTTTTCAGGGACAAAGCATTGAGACTTCTCTGGCAACTATGGCTATTGCTGTGCTGTATAGGTTAGTGGTAATATGACCGTTGCTGTATCAACAGTTTTTTGCCTGAGGCTACGAGCTCATGTCTGTTTAAGTAAAACGCACAATGCATTAATAATTCCCATAAATGCATGAGTTTATTCATAGAGCAGACTCATTCAGTTATTGGACCGTGGACCTGTCAGTCTAAACTTAAGGTGAATCAGAGAAGAATTTGGTGAAACAGAGATTCTTGGTGTCAGCAAAGTTAAATGGTAAATGAAAGAAAAAGTGTTAGAGAGCACTCCACTAGCAACAAGATTAAAAACCAGTATCTAAAACATGACGACAGTTTATTCCACTTATACAGCTGTATTAGGGTTTCTTTCAGAACATTTCTCTTTAAATACCAGAGGGGCGATTGCTTTACTTACTGTATATTATTATTGTTCACAGCTATGCAGATGTGTCAGCGGCACTAGTCCTTTATTGAGGCAGTGAGACAGGTGCAGTAGAGTCATTCTGACATATGTCTGACCCTAGCGTGTCTAGCAGTCTATAGCAAAGCAATGTTCTCTAGCAGAAATAAAAGGTTAAGCACATTAGCCAAATTAACTTGATTGTCAGCTATGCTCTCTCATTACAGATGGTTTCCTTATACAGTATCGCTGAAAACAATATGTACAGGTTCTATTGTAAATGTAATAATCCATAATTAAATGTGAACAAACAGTTGCTATCCTTTTATAGCAGCTGGTTGTTTGTGCTCTGGATTTGAGTAATTTTGCCTTTTAAGCAACACTACATCCACACAGCACAGGAAGTACAGGAAGACTTCATGTGCACTTTTTTTTTTTTTAATGATTTTTCCACATACCACTTTTAACTATGCCTCTCTATTTATAGCTAATGTTTATGAACAATTATCTTGCTGCTTACATACAAGATGTTTGTAGTTTGCCCATTGTATTTCCAGTAAAACCAGTCATCGTACTGGGAGAGTACCCATCTAGAAAGTACATTATAACACCTAATTAAGCAGTGACTTCCTTTCTCGTTTTTACTAACCCTTCCACAGAATGCAGCTCGTATCTTCTAATTTCAGGCTTCCACACATTTACTCATGAGACCACTTACAGCAATTGTTTATGAAATGCAGAGTGTACACAGTTATACATCATAATTCTCACTATATTTATGAGAAACAGAGATCTAATCTGTGCTTTTTAATAAACAGTGTGGTATGCTAGTATTTCTCGTGCTATGTTAATTCCTTTGTATGTGAAAAATGAATCATGATTTTATGAATTCATTTAATTCACTAGGAGCTTAGTGGACATGTGCATTTCAGCAGTCCATATAATGCGCCATGTCAAATCATAACATGCTTACCGAATCTGAAATCTCTGAACCTTTAATTCACAGAACTTTTTACGTACAATTAAAGTGTCACAAACTGCTGCCTTTTTCAGAAAGATTTGTTTATACTGAAAAATCTTACTTATTTATACTATTGGCATAAAGGTATTCTCCATGTAACTACTAATTGTCAACCAATTCCTAATGTGCTATTTACAACTATTGCTATTCCTTCAAATCCTGAACACATCCTGAATTTGGTCTTCAGTTTCTGAACTCTCCCATGTTACAGTCTGCACAGCTTTAGTCTACATATCATTACACTGTAGCTAATGATGAACTTTGGAGTGCATTTCCAAGCCAACAGATGACATGCAAGGAAATAAACTTATGAATGAGCTGCAGTTTAAGGTGTCTAAATTGTATTTAACATAGTTCTCTAGTTTAGGGAATACTATTCTATTATGATTGTGAAGTTCTATGATTCTATACTTTATACAATGCATAGAGCCAGATACTAAGATCCCATTATGCTTTGTTCAAGCCATCTGCCCAAATGCATGGGAAACCTTTCCAATCGCTTATACCGCTTTCACATCTCCATTTTCAACCCGGGTTTTTTCTGGGTGAATTTCCACATCAAAAAAACAAACAAACGAACTGCGTTTGTTATAAGTCCACAAAAACCCGAGAAATTCCTGAGACCGTTTCATGTGCCATGAATTTCCCAGGACTGCCCTAGCAAGCAACCGTCGCTCAGCCTAGAGAGGACCTGAAAGGAAACAACATTTTTTTGTACTTTTAGGTCTCCTTTCAGGTCTGTCTGTCTGCACTATTCGCCCTTTATGAACTTAGTAATTGCATGTCTCCTTTCTGTTCCGACAAAAGTTTGGATCGAGCAGTTTGGGTCTTTCGGAGGTGTTTACATGCACAAATACCGTCATTTTCCAATTTGAGTGCTTGGACATCTGGATCCAGTCCTTATTGTCTGTTGCCATTATAGAGCATAGGGACAAAGGTATTGACACATATCTTTCTAAAAAGTCTTCATTATAGGGTGTACAGCATTCTGTAGAAAAATAGTTAACCCAGCATAATTGTAAAATCTTCATAACATGGGTACAGCAGGATTTGTGTTTGGAATATGTTTCTGTGACCTTTGTGTGGAAACCACATACTTGGATGCTGCTGGTGTTAGGTCTATATTTACATTCCTGGCAAAACAACAATCCACCGGTTTAAACTTAGTGAGATTTAGCTATGATTACAAACCATGGAGCTCATTATGCTGCAGCCAGCATTCTATCCTGTAAAGTACAAAAATACCAATCATTTTGTCAACCATGTAATAGCATTGAAATAATTGAAGAGGGTAAAACTAATATTATGAAATGTGTCCTTATAAATAAATGTGTTAAAGTGGAATTGAGAGAAAATCTGTGTACAGCACTTGTCTCTGTAGATCATTATTGCCTGCAGACCCTATTTAACCTTCTGCCTTTTCTGTGTAGCCATCACTGATGATGCATGGAGCATGTTGCTCCTACATCTTTTGCAGTCTGTGAGCTATTAAGCACCTAGTGTTAATGACATACATAATGCCCCTTTTTCGAAAACCTTTACACCCCCCTCTTCCCCATCACAGACCGTGAAATGATGACATGGAGACCTGTAAGTGGGTCTAAATGATCAGAATATGTATTATTCTAACTAAAATTGGAACTAGAATCTGTATGTTTACTCCAGTTTGGGGGCAGAAAGAATACAGTGTACATCAAACCCAATCCTGCACATCACATGATACTGATATACACATGTTTAGGGGTGAATGCTCCAGAGTCCCTACAGCCAAATTGTACAGGAAGAGAGGGTGGGGGTACAATGCAGTAACCCATAGGAAGGCAAAAACCTTAACATCTGAGTATCCTGTTGGGCCATATTAGGGCACTTACTGAGAGGAAAGAGAGGTAAAAATCCTTCCTACTCCCATGGGAATGGGTTTCAAATTCAGCACGGCTTTGACCCATGGCTGCTAAGCATTTTTTTTTAAATTGTGTGAAATTGGTACTTTGTCAGGGGCGTACCATCTGCATGAGCCAGCCAAACCATACCCCCTTGTCGGTTATATTCCGTGGCTAACCATAACAGGCATATCGGTGTTCGCTCACCCAGAAGGCCCTGCAAAATGCAAATGCCAATTTGAATAAGATTGTGTCAAATCTATCATTAGTAGTGTTACCTACTATCGTAACTAGGTGCAAAAGTGTAGCCCTGCCTGACTGTCTCCTGGTGTCCACTGTGCCTGGCAATGTGCGCAACCTTTAAATACCGTTCTGATAATAAAAGCTTGAGTTAAGTCCCTCTCACCTCTGATTTTCATGAAAAAACATATGCCCGACAACATGGCTTTGACCTTTGCTTTCATCTTACCTGTTTTGTAGTGGTCAATTACTAATGCTTTCATCGTTTGTGGTGATTTCTTACCGTCCGTGTAACTTTGCCATTTGTGTTATGCGGTCCTGTATTTCTTTGACATGGCTGGAGCGAGGGATTGAAGCTTCTGACAGAGGGGGCAGCTTGCAATTGCTCCTTTGTATTACAATGTACAGTGTAGGCGTGGCCATCCTGAGTACCAATCCATAGCTGCCATTTTCTATTTGGACAAGTTGCTAAAGTTAAGTTAGGACTAGCTATTGGGAGTTCATTCGTACATGAGGAATAGTTAGCAAAGCTATTGCAGGCTCCACACCCGTTACTCAGAGTAAATCCCACTTCATTTTCTAATTGATGTACAGCGGGGACTGTGTCTAGTGTAGTTCCCGTACATGGAAAACCATGTGTTCCTAATTGCAGTGTGTCTCTTTTATGCAACACTAACTGCTGAATACAGATGTGGCATAGGTGTTTGCTGCAGACCATCACTGATTTTTCAATGGATAATTAAATTGCCACTCATGGCATCTTAAGGATATGGCAAAAAGAGCTTGCACTTGATTGTCTGCATTAGAGTTATAATCTAAATAAATGTTTTACATGCATACCTAGTCTCAGGTGCAATACAAGATTGCATGTACAGAGAGCTTACCTATGCACACTTCATATTCCACTTTATACATAGGCAACTAGTGTGTGAAAGAATAAATATGTAGGAAAATAAAGTCATGGGGCCAGATTTAGTAAACTGTGGGATTGGAAAAGTGGAGGTGTTGCCCATAGCAACCAATCAAATTCTAGCTGACATTCTCTAGTATGTAATAGGAAAGTGAGAGCTAGAATCTGATTGGTTGCTATAGGCAACATCTCCACTTTTCCAAACACGCAGCTTAGTAAATCAGGCCAGAGTGTACACACAGACACACACAAATAATGAAAGCGATTACAGGAAGTTTCAGGTCAGAATAGAGACACTTTTATAACTGGTATATGTATAATGCATTGTAAACCAGCACAAATTGCATTGCTAACGGTTCCCCTGGCATCAGTAGTAATCTCAGTGCTTTTCTGTGCTAGAGGCTTGCATCCCTTATCATGCATCTCATTTTACAGCCTCTGATCACTTAGCATTTGCATAGAATTGTAATGCATAATGAACATAACTGTGGAAAGCCATTGGATTGAGAATATAACCCCAGATGTACTGTCTATTGTAAGACACAGGATTGATTTGGCAAGGGAAAATGTACATTTGATTCTTACTATCAGTGTCTAATGGAACATTATTGTTTTTCCTGTGTTCTTTCCAATTTACTCATTATTTATATTTTAATTACGTATTTTAGGCTATTAAATATAACAGGTGTAACTACAACACATTTCCTTTAACACTAATTATTTTTGTTGCTGTCCACTGCCCTGTATTAAGAGCTACACAAGCGGAGGGCATCTGGGATAGATTATATAAATTAAAAGTGGCTGAGGAGCATGATGTAGAATGTTTTCAGTTAATAAAGAGCTAGAGATTTTTACACATATTTCCACACTAAATGGTTGTCAAATGTTTTTAACATTCCTTTTTTCTTTATGGTTATGTATAATACATAGTTTTCCAGGAGTTCCTATTGTTTTTCCTGGATACACACCTAACCTAAATATTGGGATGGGTCTACTCTAGGAACACAATGGTACAAGTGCCGACAATTAACCTTTTGGTACTTACAGGGTAAACTGATTCGCACTCTTCCGAAGGAGAGAGTGATGACAGAGCAGTGAATGGGAAGGAATAGGGACAAGGTAGGAATATTTATAAATATATATATATATAATATAAATAATGTATGTACATACACACACATAAATAGAGGGTGTCTCATGATGCAATGTCATTTTATTTTCACATATAAAAGCAGGCGAGTTCCTTTGTACCAAAGCAAGTTGAATCAATAATGTATTGATTCTATCATAGCATTTAATAGTTTACCTCTCCAGCGGGGGTCGGCAGGTGCTGGTCTCAGCGTCCTGGTAGTTATTCCGTCCACATTCACTTGAATTGAATTTGAATTATTGTGGCTTTTTTAAGTGAAAATAAAATGACATTGCACCATGAGGCGCCCTCTGTTTATGTTTTCATTTTCTCGATTCTGGGAGGACTGGATGAGGACTGGTCTTGAAGAGTAGCTGCAGTTGTTGAAAGCTGGACAATCTGGTGCTAAGAAATAGATCAGTTCCAAAACTTTTAGTATACTTTTTTTTAGCAGATTACAACTTGGTTAAAGATATTAAAATTGGCTCACACTGGTCAATACCAAACCAAACTTTGATTATATATACATATATATATTATAACACAGAAAAGGTGGCTAACAACCAATATATGTATCTTTCTTCCTTTGAAAGTAGTCCTGAGCGCTAGAAACTGATGAGGCTCTCTGCCTATGAGTCTCAAAGTTGCATACAAAGAAAAAAAGGGTATCAGTCAGCGCTAAATGGACAAAGATTGAGAACGTATCTTCACTAAAAAATATTGATTTATTGGTACAAATCTTAAAAAGAATTTGAACAAATACACAAAATAAAATTCATATAACCCTTATTAGCTTGCCACAACATCGACTGATTGTAATTAGGAATGCATCTAATATTGGTCAATAAGACCTTTGCAACAATAGTCTCTGATTCAAAGGTAATAATGGTATTATCCAAACAGTGCACTGTTAAATTGATAAAAAAAATATGCGTGTACACAAGTGGCAGATCCTCCAATCAATAAAATGTTTTTATCTTTATCATCGGACTTTGACAAAACTTCAGCTGTTATTTAAAGAAGTGTATGATGATCCAAAAAAATCTTCAAGATAATAAAAAATCTATAAACATCCAAATGAAACAGACCGTTAATAATAAATGAAATAATCACAGTTACTTGGAATCTTTTTGGCATCAGCCTAATTGATTAAGCAGGGCATGAAAGTTCAAGATATTTGCATCTAGTTGAAATATAGGCTTTTATCACAGGAGCAGAGATAAACGATACTTGTATCAACATAGAGCAGCGATTGTGTAGAGCTACTCACGGACTCTTTGAGATCCTGTAGTTGTCAAATATAACCCGCTTATAGGGAGCAACAAGTGCCGCACAGCCTCTCCGTTGTCCCCGTCGGTGGGAGAGATTGTAGGCAGCTCGTCAGCTGCTGCTGCTGTATATTGAATGCAATACGATCCGTGTAACTGTGTACTTGGTCCGGTCTGTGACTGGTTAAGCGAGGATAAAAAGCTAGTGCAATGAAAAGGAATAAGACCTCAATTTAACAGTGCACTGTTTGGATAATACCATTATTACCTTTGAATCAGAGACTATTGTTGCAAAGGTCTTATTGACCAATATTAGGTGCATTCCTAATTACAATCAGTCGATGTTGTGGCAAGCTAATAAATGTTATATGAATTTTTTGTATTTGTTCAAATTCTTTTTAAGATTTGTACCAATAAATCAATATTTTTTTAGTGAAGACGTTCTCAATCTTTGTCCATATATATTATAATTTTATTTATTTTTATTCTCATTTTAAGGATTTTTGCAATAATACAGCCGGTGACTGAAACCGCTGGGGACATCTCTTCTTTGAGTGACACTGTTCCGAGTTGATTTGTCTTAAGGATTTTTCTGACATCACTGAGCGGATAGGTGTCAAATCACAATAATACGTATGTATGCGGATCCACTTACTGCCACCCACTGACTTTAATCTGCATGCCTATCCCCACCCCCCATGTGGAGCTTAGGCACACAGTTGTCTGGTAATGCCCTACCCTTCCCCACAGAACTCCTAGCGTATGGAACTGAGTTCTGTTGCAGAACATGTGGCAACCTCCAGATGCTCTGTGCCAGAAAGTCACCGGACTTCAGCAAGCAGCTTGCAGAAGTCAGGTGATGTTATTAGTTTAGGATCAGTCCCAACATCACTGTGAAATTGCCATGTGTGAATACTGGATCAGAAATAAATGGCTTTAAGTGCAAGTGAAGCCATATATATATTGAATCACAACAGTCTCTTCCCGCATAAAGTGGTAAAAAGAAGAACTTGCTGGATACATGAAACATGCACACAGCTAGTAAAGAAGTTGTTCAGTGTTATAATGTCAGCATTACAAAAACCCCAACTACTAATTAACACATTACTTAAGCCCAATACACACTACATATTTTTAAACAATGGGCAGCATTTTTTATCACTTTACTCGCCAGTCAGCCTGCATACACACTACACACGATTTTCGGTTGCGCCTTCAGTATTGAATGGCTTGATTGTTTAAATTAAACTTTTTAAAAGATGCGATCAAATGATTTTGTGCACATTCCAACCATCAGATGTGATGGTGAGAATAGAGAGGTCAATGTAATGTAACGTGGACATATAAAATAAAATTAAAAAAAAGAAATAATAATAATTGTTAGTGCATGAATGAAGGAACTGGGCCTGAAAGAGGCTTTCAAATTCTATTTATATGTGTTGGACCATAAAAAGTTAAATGTATTCTTAAAACAAATTAATATATTTGATGCTTGTGGTGTTGTCTCTTGATTTGAAGTTATCATGCACTTAGTTGGGATTGGAAAAAGTAGATTTTTACATACAACATAATGAAAATGTACCAGAATATACAGCAATAACTATAAGAGCAATACACAATTAGCCCAACCCATTTTAGTTAATCTAATAAATGACAAAATTCAAAAATGATTAACTATTTGCTGGAAGCAATCTAGCAAGCTTAGAAACTAAAATATTTGCCTGAAAGCATCCTCTCCCCCTAAACTGTAGCTAGAAAGGTGTTATCTCCTTGCTACTTATCTCCCACAGTGCTGACTTGTTTAATAGTAGAAATCCTAAGGCTGCTTCTTTCTGCCCTTCTTTTTTCAAATGCTCTCTCAACCTTATTCACTATTTGTGACAAAAAGTGATCCACATTTGTGATACTTATTCGTGAAGGACAATTTTTTATAAAACAAACAGCAGTGTCTCTGTTACTCATTAACATCTCATTTTAATTATTTGTATAAAATTTCAGTCACTTTAGTAGTGTGTTGTGGTCCTGTTAAGTGTAACCTTATAAACTTATGGCTTATTCACTGACAGCACAAACATTATTTCACACAAGCAGTTAGAAACTCCTAATGTTAAAAGTTATTAGTGAATAAAGCAATTTAGAGAGACATAAGCCTAAGTGGTTACACTCTCCGGTATGAGAGTCTAATTGCCGAAAATGGGACTTCCGGAAGTTTCTTTTCGAATACTTACCGCTTTCTACTTTTTTTTTTAGTAAATGGGTGAGTATGCCATCCGGCATACTTTACCCACTCACTGTCGCAATTAACATTATCCTTCTGCTGTCTGCAATATCCCTCCGTTGCACCTCCATCATTGCTATTGCCGGACCAGGAACAGGTGAGTAAACTATCTGTGCGGGTTAAGGTCAGGCTGCAGGGGAGGGTGGTTTAGGGTCAGGCTACCACGAAAGGAGGGTTAGGGTAGTGAGAGGGGAGGGGAAGGGACTATTTTTACTTACCATTTAGCTGAACAGAGTTTTTGGAGCTCCGTGGCAACTGGCTGGGAGAAGTCTGATTTTCCGAATCAATCTAAGCGGGGACCAACACCCAGCCTAAGGACTTGTTTAAATCAAAGCATTCATACCACAAGTAAAATGCAGTTATAATTTGGACTGTTGATCCCTATGGCATTAGAGTCTAAAATTTACATTTGAAAATGCGCCAAGCGCTAGCATGCCCTGGCATCCTTGGGCATGCTGGTACTTGTAGGCCTACTAGTGCATTTAAATCCACAACAACCCGGGAAATTCATGGGAGATGTGAAACTGTCAGACCCAGGAATATTCTGGGTTTTTGTGGACTTATAATGCAGCTTTCTTTTTGGACACAGTTGCTCGAGAAAAACCCGGGTTTTTCAAGGGTGATGTGAAAGTGGTATTATGAAACAATCTATACTGTAGCACAAAGTATATCAAAGTAGTTCTAATATTAACAGTGTAGCCCTGGATATCTGCACATAACAGCTGTTTTTGCTTAATGAGTATTTGAAAAACAAATGCCAAATGTTGAAAGAGCACAATATATTGAAATAGTACCTGATTTGGTATGTTTAATATCTTAAACTATCACATCCATAGATGGTGTTTCAAATTAAGTGAGAGACCTAAGTTATCCTGTTGATGAAATGCCTATGCTGCATAAATTTATTTTCATTTATTTAGTTTTAGATTTTTGAAGTGTATGTGAAGTCAGTATTTTACAATAACACACACCAAAGCTATTGCTGTGCTGAAAGATAGATGTTCCTATGTAACTACATTTATGTTATTATTCTTTTTCACCAACTGCAACAGGTTGTCTTGTTAGTAAGCAGACAGTGCCTTACTGATTCACTGGGTTGTTTTGTGGAGGTAAAAAAAAATGTCAGGTTATTCAAGTCAGGTTAAAACCTTGATAATTATCTACATTTATGGTTCATGTCTGGAAATGAAAATATTAAGGTTTCATGGCTCTTAATACAGTTGTACCATAGTAGTAAAACAGTCGACAGCCCCAAATTCATTATATGCCCACCCTATTGTGCCCTTAAAACTTTTTAAGCTCCATTGCAGTGCCAGAAAAAAAAACCAGGTAATCACCTGGACAAGGTTGTTGAAATGATGGCAGGACTGGGTAACACAAAGTTGCCTGGAATAATATAAAATAATGTAGAATTCATATAAAGTGTATTTTTCCCATGTGTTCTGTATATCCATTGGAGCCAATGCTTTGTTAGCATTAACCATATTTATGTATGCTATTTATAGGTAGCTCTTCTTACCCTCCCATATCTAACCCCTATAGAAGTCTGTGAACAGTAATCGCTTAACTGGATAAGATGGTAAAATGCTTTAATATATGCTTTTGGTGTATAAAAAACAGGCTAATTAGTAATGAAACACATTTGTATCATTGGGACCACTAATGATAATAATAAAAACTTTGTTAATATACAAACGTCCATATGCTATAATTAGTCATGTCTATACACTATCATTTGCTTCCTAAGCCCTCCTGTATATATAACATGTATATAAGTGTTCTTTGCTGGTATGGCTTAAATTGAAATACATGCTATATTAAGCTTGATATTTTCATTTATATACTGAAACATTCTAGCTGAAGAAAAATATATTTAATAGTAAAGTGATATAATAAGTAACGTGGAGTATAACTAGATGTTACTGTAGGATATAATATTTTCATTATAACTGCTTGGTAAAAAGATCTGAGAGCCTGCAGACATTGATCATCTGACAGATCTGTGTGATTTCATGGCACCCACTAAGATGTTAAGAGCTGTGGTCTGAATGGAAACTGTAATATAAAGTATGTGACTTTCGCTGCTGTTTACTTAGAGATATATTTGTTTATTATGATTACACAAGGCGCTTGCACGTTTTATTGCACAGACAGCCATACATAAAACCCCTTGTCTTGATGCGTGCGTTAACCCTATAATGACCTACCTAATGTCACCGTGACGTGTGAGGCAGAAGCTGTAGAATCACGCAGTAGATGAAACTTCCATGTGTTTCAGTGAAATGCAGCGCTAGCTCCGCCCAGTCATGAGGCTGGTCACATGGCCGTGACATCAGCAAAGGTCCTTTAGCTGACTTGGATCTAGCATCTACCCATTTCCTCCCCCTCCTCCTGTCTCTTTAAGAGCTCCGATCGCTGATCTAACATGTCCCCCATTTGTGTCTGCTTTTAGGATCGGTGACCCGGAGGACCGGGGGGAGGCCAGCACCCAATCCGGACCGGAAATCCCTGGGATTTACAGAGAGAAAAAGAATGGCATAGAAGAGGCAGAGAGGATCGGCATTCAGTGTCTGTGATTAGTATCTGGGCTCTATTCTTTCCCTCTGTGCTGATTTCTGTACATCTCCTGTGAGAATTATACAGCCGACAGGGGAAAGGAGAGAAAGAAATTTATATTTGTGGAGGGGTGTCCTTACTTCCCTCCCTCCGACACCACCACAACATGAGGGATTTCTGACCCCCTCCCTCTCCTCCTTCACCAGGATGCTGCTGCTGCTGCCTTTAAAGGATCTTGGGCAGGGTCTGAGCCATGCAAATGGGAAATATTGTGGCAATTTAATGGCACAGAAAAGTTGCAATACAAGTGGTTTCTAAGAAGGATTGAATTTAAGTACAGGAATTATAACTACCAAACAGAAGTCCATATTTCTGAAAGATCATCTGTGGGCCATTGAAAAGAAGTGTACAGTTCTTTACTGGATTAAATATTTATAAATATATATATTATAATAAATATTTCCTGTACATAACTAGCCATTGGATCTAGTTTCCATTATCAGTTGTGATTAGTAATTGGATTTGCGGATTCAAGGTCACTCATTGGAATTTCCCTGTGGATTTATAATTTGCTTATTTTGTATTGCAAGAAGATGGATGTCAAAATAAAACAGCAAAGCAGGAGATCCAGGTCTCAAAGGGACAGGGTGAGGAGAAGAGACCCATCTGTCAGGGATCCCCGAAACCAGAGCCCCTCCTCTGGCTCTGAAGCAGAAAGGGGCCTGGGAAAGGAGAATTCAAATCAGAATGGTAAAAATCCAGCAGCTTCAGCTAGAAATGCCAGACCGCCTAGACGTAAGAGGAGAGAATCCAGTTCTCAGGAGGAAGATCTAATTGATGGGTTTGCAATTGCCAGCTTCAATACCCTAGAAGCCTTAGAGGTAAGAATGGGTCATGTCCTTTTATTTATAATTGATTTTCTGATTATTTGTGTTTAATTTCACGGGTTACGCATAACATCTCTTTATTAAAATGTGGCCATAATAATGTTTTCTGAGAGATACTGTATACATTACTGTTTAAATCGTGTTCTATGTACAAATAAGTAGCAGGCTGTATTGAGTGTGTCTTATTTTTATTTGCTTCATCAAGCTTTAAGTGATGCCATTTTCTCACTTGTACAGACTAAATTGCTTACAACAGAAAATATAAGTTTGTGTGGTCATTTGGAATACATTTTGTAGATCTTGCAACTAATAATTGACATTGACCATAGCCATGTTGTCCCTGATGTCCCATTTAGTTGACTGGTTGCTGCTGTTTCAGATAACATACCCATTAGACATAATTGCATTTTTATTTTATACATTTATATTATGTTATGGTGGCAGGTCTTTTTTTTTCTATAAGGGTTGATCTAAATATCTGGTCATATCTATATGCAGTCTATATTATTATGTGTTGGATTATCCTGTTTGAAATGGCTGCATTGATACTGACTGTGAATCTATAAAAAAAAAAAGTTACTTATTAACACCACATGATTACTTTTGGAATCTGACATCTGTGTTGTACCCTGCAGCATATTTCTTGAGAGTATGGACATCCTCTATTTCAAGTTTAAATTTATTTTTCTCCTACAAAGTCTTACTTTCATTAGTTAATAAATTGTATATTTGACTGATGTGTTTAAAATAATTATCCACTTAGCTAAGCCGTTTTAAATGTGTTTCCTGAGGAAAATGGCTTCTGAACTGCATTGTGTACAATTTATTATTGATCCTAAACAAACTCTTAAGATTTTTATCTGGAATGAAATTACTGTCGTTTGTGCATTTTTACACAGAACCTTTAAATTCTTCCTATAGCCAATTCTGTTAATATATGTATGTCAGGCCAGTGTTATAATATTGCAGTTTTGTGTGCTTTTTATTTCTTCAAGTACTGAAAGTAGTATGTGTAGGTATATACATTTCATTAGTCTTAGATTTTTTCATGCAAATCTGATAAACTTTGTAAATGTGGTAAGTGGGGAAAATATGAAATAATTACAGGATGTTATGTGATTGACAGTGACTTCTGTTGTAATTATCACATATATACAGTGCTATGTTTGTAAGAAAAAGGTGCTTGTACTCACTTGAAGTTATAAACTGATAAAATTTCCCCTCTGTTTTAAATCCGATCACACTCATGCCCCGATTTCATTATATGTCCAGTGTAGTGCTCCCATTTCTTTTTGTTTAATGTCCCAGTCTTGTGCCAGAAAAAAAGAGGTCCTGCACCAGGTAATCGATCACCTGGCAGGACTGCTGAAAAGGTGTGGGTACAGAAATATACAGTTGTATTATAACAATCTCATTTTAACCATATTTGTATATTACCATGATATGTAATTGTTATGATTTAAATATGGAAAAAAAACTAAGAGCTTAAATGAGAATATACATTTTTGTGTCAGTGGGGCTTTAAATAACTGCTGCAATGGTCAGTCTATCGGTTGTCTGTGTAATCTTATTGGACATACTTGTTCTATAACTTGAGCCTTCAGCCATAATGCAGAGCTTACCTGAGTGCTTAGTCATTTTAAGCAAATCACTGCTTCTTAAATAAACAACATTTGCTAAGTAAACAGTACTTGCCTCTGCAAAGTAGATGGGAGTGTTTATTTTTATTAAAGCCTTTTCTTCTGGTAGACTGCAAACAATTCCAGTTTTCTCTTTTTCACATTAATCCTTCTACTTCCTCAGTGTCTCCCTAATATACAAAGGTTGTGTTCTATTAAATAGTGTTTGCTTTTTGTCACCCTCTTTTGCTGGTATTTGGAGAGCTATAAATCATTTTCATGTTTTGTGCGATATGGTAGTGGTTCTTTCACAGAGCTGTTTGCAATGTATTAGTCTCTGTGACATGTTTGTCCCTACAATAAAAGCAACTTAGACATAACACAAAGAATCCATCTTATTTATATTTTATTTTATGCTTTGATATGATTTGATCTTGACCAAATACAGTGGTCTAAAGCTGGGTACATACTACATGGTTCTAATCACACGATAATCAAGTGTTTGAAACAGTATTGTTTAAGTTTGTACACTGTAATGATCATAACATTGTATGATCAGATCATTTAAACCTTCCAATTTTACTGATCAAACAGTCTCTTTGGGCCTGATCCTTGTTTAATAACGTTAGGGGACCTCTGCAAGTCTTTTGCAGAAGTCCCTTTTAACATTCCATACGTATGCTAGGTCTGTGAGGGGGCACTTTGCCTAATCCCTGACAGACAAGAGGGGATAGGTAAGTAAATGAAGTGACAGGGGCGGCGGTAAGCAGTTTGCATTTGTACGGATGCAGATCCATGCAGAGACATGAAGATAGGATTCTGGACATGTCAGTATATTCCGCT
>WWET01000126.1:605843-617984 GCA_011038615.1 Limnodynastes dumerilii | reverse complement strand
TCTTCCATGCGGACTTCGAGATCTGTGTGTATGGGAGACGCACAGAGATCTGGATCAGGCCGTTGTGAGAAAAACATGTGGTGTGTACCCAGCTTTGGTGATGTGCTTGGAGACAAGGCTCTACATAATCATCATCATTTTATGGCTTGTGCTAGAGGGGGACAAACTACTGATTGTAGCACACCCGAAAAATTGCATAGACAAGTAATGATAATTACTTCCATGTAAAACATGTCCCATTGAGGTTGTCATTAACTGCATGATCCTTGACAGAAGGCTTATTTCTATAAGCATAATCAGTTTTGGCTTATTATCTTTGTGTTGGGCTGTTGATCCTAGTGTGTAACTTGCATATGCCCCCTTGGTTTTTTTTCTATACTATGGTCTGGGTACTTTGTGCTTCACCCCAAGTGCTCCATTTTTAGAAAAGTGATTGCAGGGGCCTGTTGAGCTTTTGTCAATACACACTGGATGAAAAGTAACTGCTATGTAAATAGGCCTGAAGTCCTCTGGCAAATTCTTTTTCATTCTATAATAAATTGTGAGCATAATCCAAAAAAGAATGCCCATGCAACACCGTCTGGTGATTATTGCATAAGAGGGGTGACAAATAATTGCTTGCAGTACTCCGTTTTACACGCACACACGTCTTCAGCACATAAGATATTTGCTGAGATTGTTTACTCGGCAGCATCTTTCCCAAATTTGCTGGATGAAAGGGTCATTGGCAAGACTTGGTGTTCTTAATGTACCCATTAAAAGTGCTTAAACAGCCGGCCTTGTTTTCCTGGCCAATTCCAGAGTTCCCGTTCTGCCTTCTATTTTTATTTTTAATTGTAGACTGTAGAAAAACATCTAGTTGGAAGCTGTAACTACTCTGTTTTGTTTCTTTGCTTCAAGTGGTTCTCTCTTTGTATTCCATTCACTTTTTTACAACAGTCAATGATTAGGAGAAATTGGCCTTCTCTGCTCTGTCTTTCTTGCAGTAATTAAACTAAATAAAAGACACTTTTTTGTTTTAAAGGAGGATTGTGAAACATAAAAGCTTCTCAAAGTCAGGAGCATATTATTCTATATTAAGTCTCTTGTATCTTCTATCACAGAAAAAAGTGAATTATAGGCTTCTATAACTTACACTTGTGGTGCGCTGATCCTCCATCTCCCATTTCAAAGAATGTTGTCTGTTTGACACCTTAATTGTCGCTTTTGTTTTTCATCAACTTAAGCCTCATCCAGCTTTTAGGGCACGCAATTCCCATTGCCTTTCTGAATGAAGTAATAAGCAGTGTCTTAGTCTTCTCTGCACAGTG
Source organism: Limnodynastes dumerilii (assembly GCA_011038615.1). Classification (NCBI taxonomy): domain Eukaryota; kingdom Metazoa; phylum Chordata; class Amphibia; order Anura; family Limnodynastidae; genus Limnodynastes; species Limnodynastes dumerilii. The sequence goes on along the minus strand of WWET01000126.1, from coordinate 616,674 downwards.
TCATGAATCTGTTGACCAGAGTACATTAATAAACCATTCCTTTTTATCTATGTTTCATAATGCGTCTTAGGAAGGCCTCTTGAAATGAGAGGCCATTAAATGAGCAAGGAGAACCTTGTACCTAAATAGTATTGATAATCGCCCTTACCCCTGACCCACACCTCCATAAATCTGTTTGCCAGAAGATTCTGTCAGTAGGTGATCTGCGGTGGAAGGAAAATGAAATGCACTGATGGTGTTTGAATATGTTGTAAGTGACCGGAGAAAGATGTATGTGTTGCATATAATACTATTAGTAAAAGGGGACAGTCAGTCTTGTGATATTGTTATGTTTATGATTTTAATGGAACCTGCAGTTGCACTCGGTCTAATTGATTTGTGTCTGCCTACACGGTATGTTTGGAACAGCGCTAGTTCTGGCCTCGTCATATTGCTTGCTGGATTTACTCACCCTGCTACCTGATCTTTACATGCAAGCTGTTGAGACTCCTGACAGAAAAACAGCAGTAATGATAACTGCATCTCAGCAATGTAAAGGCTGTTATTTCAACAGTGAAAAATGACCTATTCATGTAGAAAATTATCCAAATAGACAGGAATTACTGTCTTGGCTTGTGACTGCCAAACTTGTGGTATGGATTACTCTATGGATTACTGCCCCCCCCCCCCCTTATCAAAGAAATTGTGTATCCTTGGAGCAAAAAGTACTTGTGTTTGTTTTTCATTTTCATATAGGACTGTATCCAGATTACTTCAAAATGGCCGTTCTCTGCTTGAGAGTGGAAAACCTTGCCTTTTGCATGTGCACCCATCGTACTTCATGTATGAGTGTGGATTAAGACGTAATACTGGATATGTTTTACATGACGAATCTGGTGACAGGGTATGAGGATTGGATACATGCTAATTGCAGAGTAAGGGCATGTTAAACTCCTTACACCCTACCCAGACTTCCCATTTTAACTTAGAACAGCTCCGAAATTTTTACGTGGGGTCCATGGATTGTAAACCTGAGTTAGGGGAGGGGGGAGGGGTCTCCCACCATCCATCCGCAGGGATTAGGAATCTGATTCTTTCTGTCCCTGTGCTTGGTGCTCCGAGTGCAGTGGAATCATAAATCTGGATCTTTCTTATTTCTTGTCTGTTTGTTTTTTTACACTAACATGTCTGTCCATTTTTCTGGTGTACTAGTTCTAAAAAACAACTATAATAATATATAATAACATTGTAATTATTACACATTATAATAACAATGATGTGTGGGATAGGAGCTGTAATATTATTTATTTTTTATTGTGCATAGGGTATGTGGATGTGAAAAAGCAGTATTTATCTCATAAATTAAGTTAATATTAAAATGCAGGATCTCCTAACCAGGATACTACCAAATTTTTAATCCGACTTTCCAGGATCGATAAGTTAAAATAGCTTAATTATTATGGTTGTTTACACAAAAGATTCATTGATATTTATGCAAGTGTCAACTGAACTCTTTGCCTTGAAAGAATTCCGTGAGTTTAGAGAACTTTGATTTAGACCTACACAGAGTAATACCGCTTTCACATTACCATCTCTGAAAAACACGGTATTTTGTACCCGGGTTTTTCCTGGCAGCATTGCCGTGTCATTTTCAAAACCACGTTATAAGTCCAGCCAAAAACCCGGGAATTTCCCGGGTCTGTCCTTTTCACATTACCACCAAATAACCCGGGTCTGCCTTTAAAGTAAAGTGTCAATCATTCCAGATAGTGGCTTTGATTGGCTTTTGATCGCCAGCGCCAGATAAACATCCAATCAAGTTCCAGAAATGAAAAACCCGTGTTCAAAAGAAACTGGCCGCATTTTAAGAACCCACCCTTCCCGGGTTTAACACGAAAAACCCTTCTTTTTTCCCGTGTTGAAGTCCCGGGTCTCTTGACCCGGGTCTACCGGAAGTGGCAGTTTCACATCACCACCAAAAACCCGGGTTTTTGCGAAATGCAAAAACCCGGGTATTTGGTGGTAATGTGAAAGGGGTATAAGAGACACTAAATTCAGTGCAGCCCTGTATGATGAATCCAAAATGACACCTTAATTAGCAACCGTATTTGAAAGCTGATGAGCCATTACAAGACTGCAACTATTGTACTTGCACCATATTCATTATATCCAGATGAAATTAATAATCTCTCTTGACAATGTCTGGTGAGTCACTCTGATCCAAAATGAGATAAACTTATGATGGTATTTAAGTCATGTTTGATCTTGTGTACCACGTTCAAGTGTTGAATGTGCACTGGGGTGGCCATGAACTGAAATGAATAAGCCTTTCCAGAAATGCAGCTTCCTTTTTATAAATAAGAAAGAGGTTCTGTATTGTGGGTTTGTTTCACCTATGAGTTTGGTCAAACAATTTCCCAGCTACTACTTGCTGAAGGTTACTTTTCTTTTGAAAATGTGTAACTAATGTGTAACTCTTTTTATCTGTGGCAAGATCCGAATAACCTGGGGCCAGCCACAGATGAGAAGTAGAGTAACAGCTTGAGGCTTTGTGAGCGCTTGCAGCTGTTTGATGCTGGCTTGTGTTTGCATAGCAATTACAGTGTTACAGACCTGTACTTCATCCTAGTTATGTGTGATCTGTGGATGTGATGGCTTCTTTTCTCAGTTCTTTTCTCGACGTTTCTTTAATCCATGAGCAACATACTTAGTGTCCTCATTAGGGACTGTGATGATAAGACAAAGCAGGCATTTTTTCAGGTCATTTGTACAAGTAAATTGCACAGGGCAATGATATTCTGTATTATGTATCTTTTGTTCTACCTACACAAACATGGGTCTTATATTCCCTGCATAGCAGAAATCAGTGATTTGCACTTTTAGCTCTATTTGCTTCTAATAAGGCTATTTACATGTCATATCTGTCCTCATATTCTGCATATTTAGAAAAATAAGCTTGTGTGTTTTTAGGGAGACAACCTTTCCAGATGAAGGTGTTTAGGTATCCTGCCAGTCTATTTTTTCATTTCATTTACTATGACAATGCAATATTGTAATATACCTTCTAAAATAATGACTTTCATACATCTATATTATCTAGCACTGGATTTCTTTTTATACCAAAAAAAAACCAAAACCTTTTTCAGCACAATGAATAAAAATAATAATTTAGTAGATTGAGGGGAATGGTGAACCCTTTCCTAAATGATCTGTGCCCGTCTGTTATTACATGTAACTTCAGTGTTTCACTGATTTTAATTCAGTTCATTAGAGGATTGATTATAGCATTACATGTCCTCATTATTTGATGATATATGTATTCAGAAGACAACGGTTCTAGCCAGCATCAGGCACTCCCAGGACACACTCCCATCTCTGTCTCTGTTGTTGTTGTTATTGTTTATTTATAAGGTGCCAAAAGGGTTTGCAGTGCTGTACAGGTAACAGTCTTGACAAAATGGTTAACAGGGTGGCAAGGCAACACTAAAATGATCATAAAAAGGATACAATACAATTCTGATAGACCGAAGTTAGAGAGATGGGTCTCTCTCTTCTCTCTCTCCTCTCTCTTCTCTCTCTCTCTCCTCTCTCTTCTCTCACCTCTCCCTCCCCCTCTTTCTCTTTCTCTTTCTTCTCTCTCTCTCTCTCTCTCTCTCTCTCTCTCTCTTCTCTCTCCTATATACAGATATAGATATCTATATCTAACGTCCAAATCAGCACTTCGGATGAGTGACAGATGATCTGTGTGTGGCCAGTGCTGTTTTGTGCAGGGTTTTTACAGTATAAGGACTGTTCTGAAAGTCTATCCATTACCATGTGTTAGTGTTTGAGTGATTAAAGTCTGTGTTTAAAGTGCAGATGCAGGAATCATGTGTCTGATAGGCCCCCGAGGCTTATTTATAATGACACACAAATGGCTCATAAGTAATGTAGCACAGCACCCAATCAGATCAGTAGCTTAAAATATAGAAGTAGGAATGTATGCATGTGTTTTTTTTATCAGGCTTTTTAGTTGTTTTTTATTTTCTATAATGCAGTTGATATTATGTTATGGAAATACATCTGTTCTGTGCATTCTCCTCCGACACAGGAATGTTCTGTCGCAGTGATTGTGCTACGTATATGTCTGTATATTACAACAGAAATATTCCAAACAATTACCACAGCTGAATAAAAATGTATTGAGCAATGCATAGTGTTGATACAGATTTTTAAAGGATAAAAAGTAACCTAGTGTTTCCTGTGTTACCTAGCTGAGCGTTCAAGTTAAATGAACTGGTTAGATTCCATTTTGTGGAATGATGTGTATCCTTGATCACTCCACAGTAGTGCAGTGACAGGATAAAGTGCGGACACCTCTTCTACTAATAGTACATTATTAATATGAATAACAGCTGTTCTGTTTAGCAACTCTCATTTTATTTGCATTAGTTGTGCTCTGATTACAGATGTCTAATGTCAAATATACTACAAAGCCTATCACAGGACAGTTGTGTTCTTTGTATGCAGCAGATAATGTCTGTGATATTGCCTGTGATGCATTTATGTGTGTTGTGTGTGTATATTTTCAATTCTACATGCAAGACTTGAGTATTTGTTATATGTGTGCGTTCATTAATATACCAAAGTATTTTTATAGTTATCTACCTCTATCCACTAGAGCCAAAACACAGAGATGTCCCCTTTTAAATCACCCTCATTGAGCTTTGGGAAAAAGACACCTGCATAATGCTTGTGCTGTGTATGCTAAATACAAATGCAAAATAATGAGTTGCTGGAATCCTGCCGTCTTTGAGTATAATTTCTATTTAAGCTAGCACACAAAACCTTTATTGTTCTGGGTTGGCAAGAGAGGAATTTATGAAGGAGAATTGTCGAGGTGCAAGTATTAGAATATCTCTCTGTCTGCTGTTCACATGCCTTTTCCATTGTGTATATCACTAACCTTTTCCTTTACATTTGTTATTAAAAATAAACCCATAAGAGTGCTTTTATTTTGCACTGACTTTGTAACCTTACACTTCACATCTTGATTTGTGAGTGCGTTATTTGACTATGCAGGAGAAAAATGTATGTAGACCAGCCAGCAAAAAGTTCTTATGTATGGTTTTATGAGTGAAACACATGTACACAAGCTTCATAGCTGCTCCGCTAAGCCACTTATGAAAGGGTACCATGTTGACATAATGGTTTTGGGGTGTTTTTGTAGTTATTGAGCGATTATACAGTCAACTCTTTGTCGCCTCTATTGTAGTTTATATTATGACCATCTTAGCTGCGATTGCAACCGAATAATAATTAAAAACAAGCTAATAAATAATATCTACTTTTGTTTGATTTATTTTTTTTATCTTTGTCTTCTTAAGATTTTGTTTTCCTTTTCATAAACCAGAAAATAGGGCTTACAATGGCACATTCAGCTTAGCTACGCAGCAACACTCTTGTCATTTGACATTTTGAAGGCGTTAATATCAACTGTCACAACCTGAAGCTAGTGACAATACCACAGACTTTCCTTGCAGAAGGTCTAGTCAAAACATCCTGCTAGTTTTCTATGGCTGGGTGTTGTGTGAGCAGCTGAAGAAACTCTGTACTGTGTGTGGTTTGTAAATGTTCCACTCATGAGAGTGCCAGCTCTGCTAGCGGAATCCCTCTCAGGTCTCCTATAAGCGGACATCCTCTTCTGTGCTAAACTTGCTTATGAATGGAGCACAATGTGAATCTGAATGAACAACAAAAAGCTTCTATTTTATTTAAAAATAGCTTTGTGTCAGGTCTTGTATTATGCTGCTTCTTTGTTTTAGCACATTTAAAAAAACAAAACAAAACCCCTAAAACTAGATATGATCGCTGTAAGGAGTTATTTCATAGTATTACTATAGCTAAAGAAAGCCTCTAGGATGTTTACAGTCCTGGGGCTGGATCCAGAATTCATGACACAAGCTGACTTATGCATGTGATTTGCGTAACTTGGCTGTGCGCTTGTAATGTGCAGTACAGTGACTACTGTGTTCTGAATGCAGAAATCCTGTTTGTGCGAGAGGATAGCCAGTTTCATGCGATAGCCTAATTTGGTCCCTGGTTATTTGTATTTTTATGTGTATTTATTTTTTCATGTAGCGTATTATGCTAATATAGCTAATAAAATTTAGATAACTTTAGATGATCATATAAATTCCAGCATGATACATTCCTTTCAGAACAGCTTTGTTTTAAATATAAAGTGCTGAGAGAACGCTGCTGTATAGTTTATCTATCTATCTATCTATCTATCTATCTATCTATCTATCTTCTATCTATCTATCTATCTATCTATCTATCTATCTATCTATCTATCTATCTATCTATTCACTGACATCAAAATGTTTACATTTACAAATCATTGGTTCACACTAACATGTTCCTGTGGTTGTGGTAGATACTCAATAAACATTCTAACCACAACCCTTATTACCAGGTTTTTTTCCATGCTGGCCAGACTAATAGGCTATGGGTCTGATCCTGATTTAATAACAGCAGGCGATTTCTGTACGTCATGTACCATAATTGCCTGTCAATATGTACTGCGCATGCACAGTGCATGGAATTTTGTCTCCACCTTGCAAAAGAGTTACACATGGTAGGTGGGCATTTGGATTCAAATCGTGCATAAAAGGCTTGGCTAAGCCCTAACGTACAATTCAGTGTTCCGCACTCACAGAGATACATGCAGCATACTTCTGGTAGGGTCCTGTGGATAGAAATCCCTTTCACATGTGTGAACGCAGGGGCAGTGCTCTCTTCTTCTTTGTGCAGAATTTAGGATTGAAAACTTAATGCGTTAGCCTCTGTACCGGAGGATAATGAATGGCATCAGCACTGAAGTCTGAACCTGGTCCTATGTACCGGTAATTGACTGATTAGAAATTGTTTCCATAAAGAGAAGCTGACCAATCACATTATCAAGACATCCTAACATTTGACAGTGATGAGTAGTGCTGACGTGCTCTTTAGTGGTTTGGTGTGACCTAAATACCTTCTATTAGATTCTGGATGGATCTACAGCTATATTTCCTCTACAGGACGGTGCTGAAGCACATAAAAAAAATAAGGCACCTATTTCAATTCACCTTTATTTACCGCCAGAACAACTGTAAGGGTTCACTAGAGTGCTACATGTCTTGTATATCATCAGTAATTGTCAATTGCCTTGTGTATAGATCACTAGAAATTATTTTATATTGTGTAATGATCAGAAGTGTTTGGATTGGGTTTCAGATGTTCTGTCTTGTCATGTACTTTAATCTTTAATCTTTAATGTTAATCCACCTCGATTTTAGACATCTGGGGATATTGGCAGTATAGATGCAAGAGTCCTGGAAAATATAGTAAACAAAGTTTTGGAACCAGCAATGTTATAGAATTCAGAGGTGATAATGTATATATTCTGCAAAAGTAACTCCTAGGTCACAGGGTGATATTAGAAAATCCTAAGAGACAAAAGGGACTCTTCCAGGTCTGTAGAGCTCTGTCTGAGTGGAAATATTGCTCTGCTGCTCTGCACACCAAACTGAGTCTCGCATAGCAGCTACCAGACATGTAAAGTTTACTAATAAGATCCCAGAGGACATTGAACTGATCTCGGCATTATTATTGGTTTTCAGATAACTCATTTATCCAAACAACTTCTAACCTCTCAGCTGTAGCTGTGAATATCTTCACCCTGCAGCCATAAACTTAACTCACAGTTTGCAGGGTTATCACAAATATTTACACTTCATTCTCTCTAAATTATATTTACATCATTGTGACAGCAGGGGATCCAAGCTAAGCAGGTTATTTTTGTTTTAGCTGATCCAATTGTGAGGCATCAAAATAAGTTACAAGTTTTGCTTCATTAGCCACCATTCTGGGTATGAATTTACATGAATTTAGCCCAATAAACTACACAAACCAAAGCATATACCATTAAATTCAGCACACCGAAGTGAAATTCTAAATCTAGTTTTTCAACTATTGGATAATGAGCTAAAATAATTCCGTATGCTTACAAAGTAGGAGTATTACAGGTATAAATATACATGATTTTAGGACTGCTTCATTGAAATCTCCCTTGAGTATGATGGGAACCTACATTCCAAATCCAGTTACAATTTCTGATACAAGAGAATATTTTTGGGTCCATATTGACCTATCACAGGGTGTTCCCAATATTTGTTTAGAATTTGCTACACTATATTATAATTTTTAATCTTTTTTTCCCCTTTTCATATTCCTTTGTTCCCCTGGTTTACCCCATTGAACATTAATATTAAGGACACTACAAACAAAAGAACATTTGTTTTTGGTCTTTTTGGACTGTAAGTTTACTTTTGTGATTATTATCACGCACATGTGGTTGTTGGTAGTTGCGACACTTTTCTCAGTATCTTCTCATATATACTAGAGAAGCCAATGCAGAATGCAGTGCTTTATCTATGCCTGCTGAGACTGTTAAGACAGAGGCTCCCAGCTACTCGATGGTTCTGTTAGGAGCTTCTCTTCCAGTAGGTGAGGGATAGTGGCCGCAGGGACACCTCCATCTCCCTATAATGCTGTTTCTCCAGAACAGTCCGGGTGCCAGTTCCAATTTTCTAGTCGGCAAGGCAAACTGTTGTCCGGGATTTGTCACGCGCTGGCATAAACAGAGGATAAACCTCATTACCACATGATTCCTAGGAGGTTATCACTTAGATCATGGTTATCGTGTATTATGCTGTATGCAGTATCCTGTACTCTGTCAAGTCATGTTGATACATGCACTAATGATCACTAAAAGTATCCAACACTGTCAAAACTGAAATTGCAGCTACGCAGAAAAGTATAATTCTATTAGTGAAATTCCAATGGATTTTATGCTGATGGGGGACGCATATTATGATGATAAAAAAAGAAAAAGTAGAATGAGCTATTCTTGGGTTATGTATTCTAAAGAGAGAGATTTTGCTTGCCAGCGAACAAAAATTACCATATATTCTGCATATATAAACTGAAAGGAGCTAGATATGTCCTTATATCACTATAAAATGAGCCATGTGTTCATCTGTAAAGGTGAAGTTATCCTGTACAGCTTGTACAAGCGTGTCTGACTCCAACAAGTCAGTAATTATTGTATGACATCCATAAAGTAAACTGTGTTCAGTGGGGCATTCACACAATTGTGGCATTGTGAGTTTGATAAACTACCTGCTGACATGGCATATACTACATAGCATGCTGCCTCTAGGCATAATTCACTTTATGAAAGTGATGTTTTCTGAAATACAGCTCCTAAAGATTTATGTTAGTCTAATCTCTGAGCTACAATGGATTGAAAGATCCAGATCTCTGTCTACAGCCTGCAGCTGCAGTTTCCCATTGTGGGAACTCACATGCCAATCCAGATCTTGCTCTACCGTGTTCCCTCTGTGTAGCGGCAGACAGACCAGCAGCTAAGGCACCTGGGAAGCTTCTTCAGAACCCTGTCTATCAGGAGAATGATGTGCAGGTGAATTCTACCATGGCTGCTGTTTTGGAGAGACTAAGGTTATATATATTGGTGTTCTGTGGTTATATGGGTGCCCTTTATGTTTTATTTACAAGTGGATTATTTTTTCTCATGTAAATTTAGGGGATTTTATTAATCCTATTGTACTGTATACATTAAAAACAACAAAAAGGGTATGGAGGTATAACTGAATCACCAAATCTGGTACAAACCTGTACCCAGGACAAAGTCACCAGCATGGCTCTTGTTGAATAATGAATTTGCTTTTAGTAACATGGCTTTCCAGACATCATCTTATAATTAGTTGAAGAAAAGGGCAGCATCGTAGGCTGATATATACCATAGACTCTCAATACGTGGTACTAATACCACTGGTGGTACTTGGACCACTGTCAGGTGGTACTCTGGGCAATTGGGCAAGGATGTAAGGGAGGTACAATACCAAATGGCTGAGGATATAATTAATAAAATATCTTGGGGCTAAATAACATATAGAAAATGCACCTTTTAAAGTCACTGCAAATATATGTAAACAACAACAAAATAAAAATATATATATGTTTGGGTCATGCGTGTGTGTCTATATGATCTGCAAAGGGGTACTTGATATGATTCCTTACAGGGTAAGTGGTACTCCCCAAAAGAAGGTTAAGAACCACTGGTCTATCCCATGATTCATTTCTGAATAATAAACTCCTCTCCAGTTGGTTTTGTGTTTTTATTTTTTCTTGCTCCTGTTGCTAACACCGCTAATTGCTTTGCTGTTGCCTGCCAGGGATAAATGTGGCTCCCACTGTACTTAAGTGGGGGCTGCGGAAGAAATGGCTGCAATCAGAAAACTGAATAATGTGTCCTCTCCACCTTCATAATTCACAGGCTCCTATAATTACAAGCACATATTCCATTCAGATATGATCCCAGCCCTGCTAAAATCAAACAGGTCGGTCAGAAGAGTGTCATTTATCTTGCTGCTACAAGCCAGGCCCTGTGTTGGGTAAATTGTGTTGTAAATTAGATGCAGAGGGATAGGAGGATAGAGACTCCCCACACTGCATATCCTTCATTTGATATACAATCAGGTGCAGCTGACTTACTGTGCTGCTCTGTGGTTGATCATTAACCTCTTTTTATGATTACTTCAAAGCCAGAGGGAAGACAAAGCATGACACAAGTAACTCTTGCTGCTACAGGCTGTAGATCTCCTTGTTGTTGCCTTCTTTTTTGGCAGCTGTGAGGGTTAACATACGCTGTTGCAATTATGCAAATGGATTTGCATGTATTGCTGCTTGTTATGAAATGGATGTTAGATTACATCTGACAGAATCCTGTCACTGGAGGCATGTCACC
>WWET01000126.1:585308-605166 GCA_011038615.1 Limnodynastes dumerilii | reverse complement strand
ATACAGTGAATCATGATATGACTGACAGTCCTTTCTATATTTTTAGTTTTTTGACCGACCATCTAAACCCCCTCCTCATGAGGATTAAAATGCATACAAGTAAATACAAATTTATTGTTGCTTCACACATGTAATAAAATTTTGGATTACAGAAGGAAAATCCTTGTGTCCTGTATATTATTGACCTTGATAGATACCCTGAGGTACTAGCTATACATGAGTATTCTTTATTCATTTTATTGCAAAATGTTCAGTTTATTCACGAATAACATAACATGAAATACGGGGTTAACAAGCGAGCATGGGGGAATCAAAATAGGAGAAAGGGCATAAGGGCTTGGGAAAAGATTGTAAAAATGCTACATGAAATCTGAGCATACATTTAAATGAGCAAATTAATCACAGTAACCATATACAATTGCTTAGAGGGCAATGAACATAATACAAACAGTGTAATGAGAGTCAGAGAGCTTGCTTTTCAATAGAGTGGAATGCATGAGGGCATTGGAAACTGACCCAAAGCACTTCATAGGTGTTAAAGCAGAGTGGGGACCATAAATGAGGCACACATCGATTTACATTTTACTTATATTATATTCAGACATGGTGTACAGTACCATAAGATGGGGTTGTTGTGTCCATTCCAAAGCTTCTGACTATTAATAAATGCCCATTGCAAAGCCTTATTGTAGCAGGGAAAGGGATGAGGAGAAGCTTCAGGGTTAAAGTTGAGGTTAGATTGTTAACTGTGTGATTACATTTGCTACTTTATTCCAGCTATATGTAATAAGTCACCATTGCTTCCCATTATGCCTCCAACAGAATGTTTTAGGTAGAACCTAACAATCACTTGGCAGTATGGTTATGCATTTGTATAAAGAAATAAGATAAGAAAAGTATAATAATAATAATAATGAACCTTACTTGTAGAATCTTTTACGTATGAAGGTTAGCGTCCTCCTCTTGCTCCTTGTGCTGCCAATTTCCAGCCGTAGTCACGGCCGGTGAGTGATGTGCCCTGTCAGAAGCTGAAGCGAGGCTGCCGAGAAAAAGACCGGGAACCCACACTGAGGCTGGAAATTGGCAGCACAAGGAGCAAGAGGAGGACGCTAACCTTCATATGTAAAAGATTCTACAAGTTATATTCTGCCGCCCCAGGAGCGTGAGTACTGGTATTGGCACTGAGTTACAGTGGAAAGGTTTCCCATACCTTGAGTCATCATCATCATCCCTTACCCCGGACCTGTCCCCAGAAGGATGATCTTTTAAAGTTAAAGAAACCTCTACCACGCCTTATTTATAAGGCTATCTGGTACGCCTTTTATCTGCACCTTAGCACTTTGAGTGTGAATCACAAGCACTGGCACTTTTATCGTCTTTAATTCACGATACGAATATTTAGGCGCTTTCTATTCGGCACTATTGTATGAATATATATATATATATATATTGAGAGAGTCGCTTAATCTGAATGCAAGGGGTATTTTAAGACTATCAGGACCCGATTCAATTGTCAGCGTTAATTTAAAAAAATATCCACCTTGAAATAGTTACTTGACTGTTACAATGCCATTGTATGTGTCAATCATCCTGGATGAGATATTGGATTTGTTTTGCATGTTTAGTTTAAAGAGATGTGACTATAAAAGTAGTTTTTATCAGATGGTGGGCTCTTGAAGATCCTAAAGGTGTGTGAATAAACATGTCCAAACTGTTTTATTTATGAATTGCTTGCTGATGAAATTTGAGTTTGACATCCTTTATATCATAAATAGTTTTATATAATGTAGTGCAGGTTTAATAAAATCAGTAGTATGTTACATAGATATGAAGCTTGTAGATACACTGGTAGAAATATGGCAGTGCTCATTAAGCAACTTCTTTATATTGTGATAATATTACATCAGTAACAAAGTAAATAAATGAATTTGCTAGCTGTATATAATATGATGCATTTTGTTTGTTGTTCTACCACAAAACCCACAATTGGATATGAGCAATTATTTTTTAGCATTAAAGGATAGCAAGTGTTGCTCTTGTATTGTTTTCGATTAATTAATTGGTTTCCTTCATTTTATCTCTCTGAACTCAGCTTAAAAATAAATAATTTATAGACATAACACAAATAAATTCTAGATGTAAAACAGACACAGAGAAGAAAGACTTCAGTTGCTACTGTTTTACCAGGAAAAACGAATGGATTTATTGCACCCAGACCAAGCTTATTCTATACAAAGACGTCATCATGGAATCATTACATTCTGCAAAGGGAGTCTAAGGATGGAGCAGCTGCTAGTCCTGTGACATACAAAGCAAATTAGAGATGGTGGAGAGAGAGAAGGCAAAACAAAGCATGTTATGACTTTTTGTCATGGGTGGTGTCACACAGACTGCACATTACAGCCAAGTGTCTTAACGCTTCTAATTGAAATCATTCATTTCTGTGAGTAAAATGGTGAGGATGTCACTCAAGCAGATTTTAAAATATTGACTTCAGTGTTTTTGGCCACATGCCCAAAATACTCAATAAAAGAAAAAAAATGCTCTCCAATTGTAATACATCATCATTCAGCATACCTGTCACATAGAACATTTAAGTGCTCATTATAAGCTTTGAGATTTAAAAGCGCAGTTATAAAAAAAAAAATCCCTTGAATGCCTGTGAGGTATTAAACATTCTCGTGTGACTGCCCTATGGGAAAACATTGCTGCGTTTTTCTTTTATTGTGGTGGGGATTTTTTTTACTTTGACTTTTTTTTATATTTTTCTTTCAAGATTATGTTTGATAGTTTGAAATTGTTCATTATTTCATGAACATTGGACTGAATACAGATTTAGTACGTGTTATGTGCAGAAAATGGCTGGTTTCTTCATGTGCACACTACCAACTTCCGGCACAGATCCCGATCCTTAAGCTCCAGATTTCCATGCTGGAATTAGTTCTGATGGCGAGCAGCATGTCCTCATGGTGGGAGAGGGGAGGTATTTAACTTGTACAGTAAGGGCTCGGCTAAGCCCTTACTTACAACCTCATTTATGCACCTGCCCCCAGTGGGTGCTGGTGTGTAAATGTTACGGTAGGGTCCTGATGGCAGAAAGGGCTTAAGTGCAAGGGTAGTGTTCTGTATCCAACCCTGTCTGTCAATATTTACAAACAAGCTAAAAATAAAAGCTTTCATTTAAAGATTTTCTTGTACAAGGAAGGGGTACTGCTTGTAGTGAGTTTGAACAGAGGTCTTGCCAGCTAAATATCATGCAGTACATAGGAAAACCCTGTACTCTACAGTGAGCATCCACTAGGCTAGTATGTCTGTCATAAAAGCAGCATTTTCTAAATGGACACTTCCTTAAAGTACTTGTTGACTTGTACAACAGAATAGTGTTTGACAGGTTGTTAAATGTCTAACAGAACAGATAAGAGGCCAGTGTTCAAGGGAAGTACACTGTAAACCTGAACCAAACATTACAGAAAGGCTGCTTATCTTAAAGCTCTGGCTATGCTGTAAAGGTGCATTCGGTGTCAACTGAGTGTTGATATTGAGCTCCTAATAAAAATCTTTTATGGCCTGTGCCAGACTTGTCATTTCCAGTGGACAGATGTGTAATAAAGTGAAGAGCGTTTAGTTATAAAACCATAGAACAGTGACTTATTGTGGTTTACAAAGAAGCTGTGAGCCTGTAAATCCTCAACCTTCCTTTCCCATTCCTTAAAATAAACAAGCGTTGCTCTTGCTCGTTATTCATTGATCCTGACTGGCTTTGGTAACTTAAGATGTGCCTATGCATTTTATGTCGTCATTTGTGGAGTATTTGACAGTTCCCAGCATAGAGGTTGTGTTTATCCTGGCCTTAGTCAGCTGATAAAATGGTCATGTTTTTCAATATTGTCTATTTCAAGCGGCGGTAAATAGCATTTTTTTTTTTTTAGTAAAAGTAAAACCATGTTTTAAAAAGGAATGATAAGTTTGTAGCTGTTGAGCTAGTCCCATCATGCACAGAGCCACTAGAATCTTCTTCTACAATGTAGTTTGTAGTGTGATCAAACAGGGCAACTAAAATATTTACTCTTTATATACATATTTGTAAAAAAAAAATTGCTCATTGTACTATACAGTGTTTTAAGGCTATGGGGCTTTTATTGGCAGGAGTGCGAGTTAGAATGGCACCTGTCACCACATTATTAATCGGCATGTATTGTTGATTGATAAGGTTGGCAAAATATGTTTGGTTACTGGCATATAAGTGGTGTACAGGCTCACTGGAATGCATAGTCTCTTGACTTTTGGTTTCGTTCAAACAACATTATAAACTTCTTATACTGGATTTGGCTAATGTATTGTAGTATCAGTTCATTATATCAGGATGCAATATTACACATGTAGAAAATTGATTATAAAATATAATCATACCTGTTCCATTGGAGCACTACAGCGTGAATCGGCAATGCTTGTCAGTATGGGTATCTCTTATTTTGCACAGTAAAGATCTTTACATGAATTCCAGGTCTGCTTATGCATGCTGGGCATTTCTAGTGATAACATGACCATTATCATATTTATGAACAGCTTTTTATATAGCGCTTTACGGAGAATATTTCACATTCACATCAGTCCCTGCCCCACTGGAAATACATACTAAGGACACACACACACACGTTAATTTTTCAGCAGCCAATTAACCTACCAGCATGTGTTTGGAGTATGGGAGGAAACCCACGCAGACATGGGGATAACATAAAAACTGCTACTCACTGAGCCAACGTGCTTGTGTGTTTTGTATTTGATTTTTCAGATTGCTTCTTGCTGGGCATTTCTAGTGATAACATGACCATTATCATATTTATGAACAGCTTTTTATATAGCGCTTTACGGAGAATATTTCACATTCACATTTACCCTTTAATGCAATTATGTCAGCGTGACATAGAGGGATGCGTTTGTCTGGCCAGCCAGCCCTATTTAGACAATCATATAGGCGCCAGCTTAATGGTGTCCTGTATCATTGCCAGTATGCTCGCTCCTGTGGCAGTGTCGAGCTCAGGTTAGGGTTAGGCCTGAAGGAGGAAGCTGCGATTAGGGTTAGAGTTCAAGAAGAGAGGGTTAGGGCTTAACAGACCATCATACCGGCAAACCACACCCAGCGGAAGAGAATCCTTGATCTTCCTTTTACATAAATCAAAGAAGTGTGTTCTTACATGCCAGAAAACCATCAAGAAATATTCTTATGTTCTTTCCACTTGTGTATTTCCTGGCCTAGCACTACCATTTCTAGCATTATCCAATGTATAAGAAACCAGGGTTGGTGTAATTCCTTAGGCGTGCTCCTCTCATAAGCATCCCATCTCAGTTGCTTCCTATTATAATTTTCTGAGTGGATTTTAATTTTAATTGAGGTGGTGTCTCTGGAATTATTTCAACGTCTTACTACAAAAGCTCTTATCAAGGTGCTCATGGAATCTCGTACCAGTTAGCAAATGCAAAGAAATATTATTGAATGTTTTATATAACTTAAACCCCTTTCACATCACCACTTAAAACCCGGGTCTAATGATGTGAAAGGTGCTGACCCAAGTTCTTCAACTCGAGTCTCACCTAACACACCCATTTGGAGGGCTTTGTTTATTGTTGCTTTGCAGCAGTAAACAAATCCTTCCCCTGGAGCTGCGCCCTACCCCTACAATATCGGGGCAGACCAGTGACCAGGAATTTCCTGGGTATATCCTGTGAAAGGCTCAGAGCTGGTCTTAAAAGGGTTTTATTTTTATTTTGCCCCAGCAATAAGCCTGTTTAAAAAAAAAAACAACGGCTTATTGCTTTTGGTGATGTGAAAGGGGCTTTAGAATATAGCCTGAATGTGAAATATTCCCTAAAAAGTGCTATTCTGCATGGGCTCTTCTGTGCACCAATACTGCTACAGATATTGGGCTGGATCCAGACTTAAGTAAGTGCTTGAACTTAGTTACTCCTGGGCTAAACCATGTTGATTGCAGGGGAGTCATATTTCATTTGTTGCAAACAGTAGTAGAGTTGAGAGGTGATGTTTCCTATCTCAAGTCTAAATAACAGTGTGATAGTAAAGCTGGTCAGTGTCTGTGTGCAGTAAGTAATTCAAAGATATATCCCTGCATGCAAAGAATACAATTGACTTGACTCCCCCTGCAATCAACATGGTTTAGCCCAGGATGAACTAATTTCAAGCACTTAAGTCTGGATCCAGCCCATTGTGCAGAGGAGGCAAATTTTGGCCACTATTTTGGACATGCTCCTTGGTTCATTGCTTATTGTTGAGGGTCTGGAGAAATGCAAGAATTTAGTGGATTTTATCCCTTTAACGATGGAATGAGTTATATTGGAAATACTACTGTTAGAAAGAGTGGAAAGAAGGGCAACATCTTTTACCTGTCCTTAAGGCACCTGCTGGGAAAGCTGTGTTACAGGTTGGTTTTTGAGGAGGAGAAATTGTTCCGTCTTTTCAGAAGGACTAGTTGGAAGCCATTTTTATGAAAGATAAACAGTTTACACAGTTCTTGACAATATGGGAAAGTCACATTAAGGTCTTCATAATTAACACCAGAATTTAACACTGGGTGCTCATCTCCAACATCTGTTGATAAGAGCTATGCAGTGCCCCTCACACTTGAGTAGGCTCCTTGTTACTCTCATGCATAGTCCATAGTAAACATTGACCCAGATCCTCAGGTACGCCATTTCACAGTTTCGAATTCTTACGCCGTTGTATGGGTAGGCGTGCGTAATGTTTGTTACATACGCCGCAGGTTATGGAAGAGAGGCTGTCCCCTCATTTATGATTGTCGTATATCTCTGCCGTCAAGGCAGAGGTACAGATGTAAACGAGGGTACGGAACGGGGTGGGGGATGGCCCATTACGATCGATCAGTTATGCCATAAGGCCGCATATGTGATGGTAAAACTTAAGGTAGGAATCTGGACGTGTAAGTGTCCAGATTCCAACCAACAGCGGGGAGTGCAGGGTGCATGCTTTCCCCGCTACGATGCCGGCTGTAATGACCTCGGGCCCCTGTAGATCTGGATCCGGCCATTGTGTGGAATTTTCACTTGGTAATTTGACTGATAAGTGAAGGTGAAGATACTGTGAAGGTGAGAAGTCGTATCACATGAGACATTTACATTTATGTAAAGCTGAGCTCACACAGTAGGTTTTTAGAATATATCATCGTTTTATAGCACTGCATATGTGTATGGTAATAAGTTAATCTAAACATACACAGCGGTATTATGCTCTGATGTTAAGGTGTGTGTACATAAAAATACATGACTTCTACCCTTTTAATGATATTGACTTGCACCTTCTTTTCATGGTTCAAGCACATATGCACACACATTAAGCATGGTAACGGCCTATACAGAAATGTGTGCATATATCATCTGTGCATGCTCATTGTGTGCACAACAAGAATATACAACAAGAGTCTAATACAGAGAAGTGCATAGCTTTCATTGGAAAGGTTACATCTTACTGCTGATTTGTTACTACCTCATAACCATCTTCAATGATCATATAATTGATTTCAAACTTTGTATTTTATATAGGCAATGGACATGCATATAATTACTATTATATTCAGGACAGGAATTAGTTGTGTTGTCATTGCACTGACTTAAATCACAATGATTTGTAACTGCATTGATGGCACTTTGAAAAATCTTGTACCTAACTCTCTGATTTGAGAAACCGTTTTGCACATGATTTCTAGCAGCAGTATTAAGCACAGAATCTGTATGGCTATGCCACACAAAACTGCTGTAGTCAGGCCTTTATGTGTTTCTAAATGATCAATAATGATGACCAGGCTACATTTTATTTGTCTGGCTGCTCAGAGCATGACGCTGATGTTATTGATAAATTTGTTTGTTCTGTCAGAACTTAGGACAATTGAGCATTTATGTGCTGTTCTAAGCTTAATTATAGCTCAGTTTCTTGTGGGAGGTAGTAAAACCAGCCATCCCTTTTCATGATCACCTTAATGTAGTGTAGGGCAAAGTGCCACAGGCTTGTTAGCACAAGCCCTCAATATACTGGAAATTACACTTTAGTCCTCTTATGAAATTTGCTCATTCTTTACTGCGTTAATGGGTGATAAAGAATTTTGGATGGTTGAGGTCCACTAGTGCCTGGGAGACACACAATGGATATCCTTTCATGGCATATAAAAATACATTTTATAGACATGAAATCTTGTCAGAAATGTCCTTGTCAGCTCTATTTGTGGTACCATTATTTGTGCTAATATGATCATTTCTTGATTATTTATTAGCCATTTTTCTAACAGACCCTTTGCTATACAGAAGGAAGTGTGAAACCTCTTAGTTTGCACTACCGTACAATGTCACATGAATTGGTAACTTATTATCAGCTTAATGAAATAGTGCTGTGTATGTTACGCTGGCATTTTGTCACAGCTCGTATCACTCTCGGTTTCCAATAAAACATGATTATCTGATCAGTCAGCATGGTTACAAAGGGTGCTGATTGATTTTTTTTTCCCCTCCCCCTACTGCTTAAACAGTGTCTGCTGTCAAAGCTGTTATTAAGCTGTGGCTCTGATTTTATCCCTCCTAGATTTGTGCTGCTGATTTTCCATCAACCCTATTACCATTATACTGTAAGCCCTTTCACAGAGAGGACTGTAATGCTATAATCTTTCATGTCTACAGCAAACCTTTTGTGTGATGTAACTATATGTTGACTGAATAAACACATTAATTAACATTTCAATTCCCTTCGAATCCCAACTAAACAATCTGGCACTAAAAGAGCATGAACAGCTAAAATACCAGATAAATGAGAATGCAGTGGGCTTTGTTGGATCTGTTTATTGAAGTGCTGTTAATATATGTTGAGCTTATTTCTGTTACAGCACTAATAGGAAGCTTTTTGTGGTATCTCAGAGGTCCAAAGCTTTTAGTCTTATGGAAACTTTGTGTTGTCTGTTTCCCCCAGTAAATAATACACCAATACGTTTAGAAATATTAGTGTTTATTTTAAAGTAAGTGGCGTATGAAGCCTATTTCACTTGGTGAAAGTGGAGTACACTGCTTATTGTACGTTAAGAACTATGATCTTCCAGACCCCCAAGGCCAGTAATAGTGTAAAATAGTCTGTGTATGTGTCTACAGAATTTTACTTGGTAAAGATTAGCTGATAGAATGGATGCCTCTCCTTTTGTATTCTGTTGAAATTGTGCCATGTAGCAGTATATACAAATAAATGAATTAAAGTATAAATGAAGGATAGATTTGTCCTGAGTGCTTCGTTTGAGACTGGAATAACTAGGTACAGTTACGTTCTAGGCGTTGGTGTCACACATTTCTTCATCAGTCCAGCAAATATTGTGCTGTGTAACCCGCTAATCTCTATTGGCTCTATCTGGACTATGCCCCAGAGCATTCCTAAATACATATACTTGACCTTTATAGCCTCAAATGATAGAATAAAAACAGTGTCCCATTCATTAATACAGGTCCAGCAATAAGTCTAGACATTCTTTCAATAGTGAACGTTTTAGTAACTCATATGCAGATTGAAATGGCATCTAATAATTTCATCTAAAAGATTTCCTATATGTTATAAATGTACTTTTTTTCATTGAAACCTATAAATATTATAATCAGTATAAGGCTTAAGTGAGCACATGAAACCAAAAATAAAAAGCCAATCCCTCCAGCTAATGACTCCTCCATAATTATATGGGACCGCATGGTATAATGGTAACACTAACAGGCTTGCCTTTTAGTGGTGGCTGAGAGAATATTAATAAAACTCTCCCTATGTTTGAATACATGTATTCTATCTACATTCCTTCTGCAAGAACGGAGATTCTTCTATCTTGGATATACAATTTATATAAAGAAAATAGATAATACCGAGGCATCAGCAATATTATACTGTAGTCATAAGCATGAAAATGCGATAGAATTGGAAATCACTTACACCAATGCCTTTTACCCACTAATGTTTGTATAAGGAGCTGGTGTGTATTGTGTGAATGCTACACCTCATGTCTTCTTTCTATAAACAGTTGTGGCTTAATTTTAATTGCAGTAACAGGCATTGGATAAACTATCTGTTGTGCCTAGCCAAGGTAAAAAGGACAGGACTCCACAACATCTGTGAGGAAGGGAAACGTTTCTTTTACTTAATAATACATTCAGGAGAAAAGATAGCACTGCAAGTTAATTATCAGAAAGATAGAACAGGAATCAGCGTGGTTTGAAATGACTTTCCGGCATTTGTTGCCTCTTCATTCAGATGTGGATTTTATTTCCTGACCTTGTAACTGAGCTGCAGCGTTCATCAGGATACTGTTTGGCATCTGCTTTAGCTGCATTTAAATCATTGATCCCCCTGAGGTTTTGCTCCAGAATGCAGCTCCCGTAATATAACAGGAGTCTCCCGAGTAAGTACATTCCCTGATATAAGGTTTGACGTTGAACATGAAGTGCCACAAGGTCTCCAGGGCTGCCTGAATATTTGTAAAGCAGAAGGGGAATCCTTTCTTTTTCAAATCCTCTTCAAAGCGGTTTCAGAATCACAGAGCAAAGAGAAACTTCTTGCAAACACACTGGAACAGAGCAAGCTCAAAGGAGGAGGACTTCAAGCAACATCTAACAGCGGCAGCATAGAAATGGCAAGGATACAATTTCAGTGGGAATTACAGCGGTAAGCTAGGTGCCCATACATAAAGGAAAAGAGCTCCGATTACCAAGACTTCTTATCAGCCCACTTAAAGTTGACAACATTATAATCTAAATCATGGTTGATCAAATAACAGTCCATTTGTCAGATCAAATGTGTATCCCTTGCCATTAAAGCTTCCCTCAAGGTACATGAATTATTTGAGGACAATTCAATTCATGGGCTGTATACCTAACATTTCCTTAGTTTATGTAAACTTTTGCAAGCAGTGTTTAATCTCCAAATTCATATCTCACATTGGACCTGATTAACACTTAAGAGTGAATTTGCAAATGTGCCTATATATACGCATAGACGAGATCCATAAGAGTGATTCAGAGATGATAAAAAATGAAGGTAACCACACCCCCAGTCACGGGACTGCCTTGTACGGACGGTTCTCTGGTTGCGTGGTGTTATGTGCAGAGGTGTTTCCTTATTGTGAATCACCCGGAGGCCATATAGGTACTTAAAGTTCAAATGTTGATTAGCAACTCAAAATTTCTTTATATTGATCTTTCCACTATTATCTGGCTATTAAATACATTTTGTGATTGGTTTTGTGCTAATATAATAATGCTACATTGTAAGTTTAAGCAGCCTTAATGTGCCTTGGAGCAATGAGCTGCCTGTGTAGTGTATGCTAATTGCTACTTATATACTTTTTAACAATTATGGTTTTTTTTGTATTACATTGTTATTTTTTATTCAAATATTTTGTAAATGTTTATCAAATTTTTATAAAAGAAAAAGAATTTTAATGTTTGTTTAGCAAAAAAAATATTTAAACAAATAAAAATATTTCAATTAATGCAAATAGAAATAACTCTATAGTGTTAAAGGTCTAATGGTATCAACAACATATAAACAAGACACATAGGCAACTTAGGAGTGGTAGAGGGCTACCTTATCTTTTTCTGTGTGGATTTATACGTCTGCAAGGCACTCGCACTTGTGAATCAGTCCTAACTTAAGAGGAATGCCCATGCTGTACACTAGTATCCCGTGTGCAGCTCATTTGCAGTAACAGTTGCTCCTGTAACCACGCATGCGAGACTCATTCCGAGCCGAGCTGTCAATGAGTCAGTCGTCCATGTCTGTGAGTCAGTCGGCCATGATTTGATATGTTTAAGTTTTGGGCATGCGCAGTATATCTGCTTGTAAAAGTGCACACAGAGATTCTGCACTTAGGTGTGAATCCAGGCTATTGTGCTTTGCATGCTTCTTGCATTGTTGTGGTAAAGTGGAATGTGTACTGTCTGTATATCCTGCATGATTTTCTCAGTCAGCTCTTTTTGCATTCCTTAAGAGCTAAAGTTGACTTCTAAAAGTTCATAAAATCTATTTGCATAGCATGAGCATACATGTCTAACGCAGGCTGCTGCCATAAAGAGATTGAAGATATCTTAGAAGCGATCAGTAGAAGTACAGGAAGAGAGTTTACAAGAAGGGCACACTTATATAAACAACGTTTGTGTAACTTATAAATCTTGTGTATGCAGGTGGTCTTTATATTTGGAATTGATGAATGGGGACAGTAGTATTGATTTTTGCATTGCTATTATTGTGATGTTTGCCTCAGAAACCAGGCAATTTTCCACCACTTTAAATGCACTACAACAGGTTACATTTCTATTTTAAAGGTACACCTTTAACGGTGACATTTCTAAGGAGTATTTGCTGCAATATAGGCATTTTGGAGGGACATTGCACATTCACTGTGTATTCATTCTAGGCTTGGCCACACATTGGATGGATGGATGTCATTGCATACATTCTGATTTACTCTTTAATTGGTAGTATTCAATTCTGTGTGTAGGCAGGAATTAGGAGAGTTCTGATATGTTTGTAAAACTTCTCATCCATATGATAACTTATTGAATACTCTTTATTTGTTCACAAAAATCGATATTTACTTTACAATGTATGCTCTTCTATCAAAATAATCAATTCAACCTGCTGCATTGATAAAATGCTGCAGGAGCAGGATATCACTCCACTCTCTTTGTTTACTTGCTTGTAGAGAAGTAGAGCTACCTTATTATTACCTAATTTATTATTACACATGCTCCCTATAAATTGCAATATAACCATTACAGGGCCCGATTCAATTAACCATGATGTCTGATCGCATTGGTTTTTTGCGACTGTACATTGCGTATGTTAATACTCACCTCACAGAGTTACATACTTACCGGATGTCTATATACTTGGATATCTATCATTACTCACCAGTATTGAAAATATATCATTGCAACCCTTTAAACTATCCCTTTGGTTCATAATAATAATAGTGCCAATTTAATATGTCCATATGTTGTAATATTTTTATGTCTACGTTAATTATTTTAAGTGGGTTAATGTTATGTATTTTTAACAGGACTTTTTATGTAATAAACTGATTGATCATTGATTGTGTTCTGCCTTTTGTGATTTAGTTGTTACATCGTGTATATTATTACGCACCTCATAGGGATCCCTATTAAAATCTGCTCATTTTACTTACCGTGATAGATGAGAATGGGCGCACTTCACGCTTATTCCTGTCTTCGCGGTCAGATGAATCAGGCCCTAAGTTTCAGCTGTGTGTTCTGTCAGGCCCACAGACCTGTATGCTTTTCTTCACAAAAAGGGTGAGATTTACATTTTTGCAGTTTGTGTTCTATTTAGTTGCGGGGACATTATTGGAGCAATTTGGCTAGTGTTTAAGTATGCTACAATTTAATTAACCTTTACACAAAGTCTCTAAACGTTGAATAGTGTTATCTGCTGAGCACACAAAATAATTTGTCACAGTTGTTCCCTTGCAAAGAAAAATAAACAATATTTTAGGCATTTCCAGAGGAGAAAGACCTCTTTATAAGTGTCTGACACCAGCCTTGTGAGCTCATTTTTCAGTCCTTGTTGTCTGGAGCAGTTCCCAGTCCCAGAACTAGGCTGACAAACTGGAGTCTCCTTTCACTGCTGCTAATGTAAGCCCTGCTAATGAGGCAAAATAAGGAGTGTGAATGTGTTTTAACTCGTGATGAGGGCTGAGTTTCCTAGCAACTCATGAGGACTGAGCCCCAGACAGCTTTTCTTCATCTGTCTGTACATTTGCTTTGAGCTCTATGTAGTTTAATGTTACAGTTAGTGAATGCAGCATGTTACATTGCCCCTGAATTTGCCAATGGTAATCATATTTCTCAGTGTTCTGCCTTTTGTAAATAGTGTTGTATGCTTAAATTCTCAGGTTGGTGATCACTATCACTTAGCTGTAGGTCAGGGATAAATTAGCTGACATTAATGGAGGCTTTAGTGGATCATCATTACCCTGTATGCTTACAGCCATTAATTTACATCTGAAGCAATCACCTTGATTGCTCTTTCTGGTGACCAGCAGGTTTTAATGCATGAGTATTTCCTGCTGTTAAGAAATAAATAAATACAGATTAGAGATTTTTATTTTTTTTAAAATAACATACATGTTCGTAAGGCTTGCTCAAACTTAGTCTTCATGAACCATTTTCTTGTTGATAAGAATGTTGAAATCACCTAGAATAAGGGTTTTAATGTCCGAGGATAAGAAATGAGGGAGCCTTGCAGAAAAGTGTTGAAGATATTGCGCTGGATCCAGACTTAAGTGCTTGAAATTAGTCACTCCTGGGCTAAACCATGTTGATTGCAGGGGAGTCATATTTCATCTGTTGCAAACAGTATTAGAGTTGAGAGGTAATGTTTCCTATCCCTAGTCTAAATAACAGTGTGATAGTAACGCGGGTCAGTATCTGTGTGCAGTAAGCAATTCAAAGATATATCCCTGCATGCAAAGAATACAATTCACTTGACTCCCCCTGAAATCAACATGGGTTAGACCAGGAGTAACTCATTTCAAGCACTTAAGTCTGGATCCAGCCCATTGTTGGCAATAGTCATTGGGGTGTGGGTCGCCCCTGCAAGCGGCCCATTTTCAAAAGGACTGTTCTCTCGGCTGGGAAATCAATTGCTTATTCCTCACTGAGGCAAAGCAATTGATCCCCGCAAGAGAGAAGACAGGGCTGTGCCTTACCCTAATCCTTACCCTAACCCTCCACTTCCCTGCAGCTTAACCCTAAGATTCCCTTCTCTGTAACCTGACCCTAAGACTCCCTTCCCCACATCCTGACCCTAAGACTCCCTTCCCCACATCCTGACCCTAAGACTGCCTTCCCCACATCCTGACCCTAAGACTTCCCTACCCGCAGCCTGACCCTAAGACTGTATGTCCCTCCATTACCCTAACCCTAACTCTTTCCTTCCATTACTCTAACCCTCCCATTTCATTACCCTAACATTGACATTTGTTGCCAGGACAATAGTATGCAAATTACACCAATCAAGTACTTTCTGTGCGACCCGTGTTGAAAAACCCGAGTTGCCCCTTTTACATTGCAGGCTACCCAGGTCGGACCCGGGAATAACTCTTCTTTTATCCGTGTCCAATTCCTGGGTCCATTTCACACTGCACCTCGACCCGGTTAGTCAGGGCTCCCGGGTTTTGGGGCACTGTAATGTGGTTTAATAGACATTCTAATTACTTACCATGTTGGATAACGCTATTGCATAGAGGTGATTGGTCTGTTATTGTTTGCTTTGTGTTTCCATTGGCTTTGTTCTGGGCTGATTTAGTCAGTGAAGCATTGCCCTGTTTTGCCCAGGACAAATCCTTGACCAGTCCAGTTCTGTACCACTATCCATTAGAATGAGCCCTGCTAGGATTAATGTGGTTACGCTCTATAGTTCTTTTTGTTTCTGGGGATACACATACTTTCTTCATACCAACTGCAGCTTATCAGGCTCTCCAAATATTCACAATCTTTCAATTATACTTCTGTTTCTAATTTTATTCCACGCTGAGCTCAGACGAGCTTCTGAACTCCTTCCAAAGCTAATTTCCTATTTTCAATCAGGAAATTGCTTTGTCTTATTTTCCCTTAACCACAAAAATCCTGAAAGAAGGATCCCTGCATACTTGAGATAGTAGGAGGGGTTCTTTGTAATATGCCAGCCTTTACAGAGTTGCCATCCTAGTCAATATGCTTCTGTTCCTTTGTATCTTGTTACATCTTTGTGAAAATAACTGTACTTGGAACTATACAAAAAAAAATGTCCAGACACCTGTTTTCTCCTAAAGAGTGTCTGGAGCTGTTCTTGGCAAATACTAAACCACTGAGGATATTTTGTAAGGAGGGGGTTGTGTTCTTTGTTTGGTCCAAAACTGTATTTACAATAAATTATTCACTTGACATGCTTATAATTCATAGAAGAAGGGAGAAGCTGCAAGAAATGTATTCTTATATTTTGCCGTTTAAATTCTGA
Source organism: Limnodynastes dumerilii (assembly GCA_011038615.1). Classification (NCBI taxonomy): domain Eukaryota; kingdom Metazoa; phylum Chordata; class Amphibia; order Anura; family Limnodynastidae; genus Limnodynastes; species Limnodynastes dumerilii. The sequence continues at coordinate 589,112 of WWET01000126.1, read as the reverse complement.
TGAAGATGTGTTATTCAATACTGATGCTACGTCTTGAGAGCAGATCTCCTTGGAGAATGAAAGACACAACACCTTTTGTATACAAACACAATAGAAGCATACAGAACATTTTCTCTTGATAAGAGTGTACTGTCTCTCACTCTTACCTCGCCTAAAAATTTCTCTTTTATTGCTGCTGGTGAACATGCCTGTAGGTGTTTACACATTGATGTAAGTAACAGGATTAAACAGCTTTTCTACTAATCCCTTCCAAATAGCAGAAATTTCCATCCATATTGATGGCGTTTATATTTATGTAGGGGAACAGTTTAAGACCGCAGGGGAGTTGGGCTGAATGTACAGGCAGCTTGGGAGGCAGACCGAAGAATTAAAATAGAGAAAATATGCCTCTCCAAAGCCATTTAAATCATAAGCAATGTGAATTTGTTAGTAATCTCTCCTGCTCAGGGAACAAGGAGCAAAACACATGACGGGGTTTTCCTAAATGATAAACAATAACGGCTTCTTGCTGAGATGTTGAGTGGTGTTTTGCATCTTAACCAGCTGTGCACGTAACGCACGTCTTACCTGAGGTCATTCCATGGAAGTGTTAGCACATCATTTTATTACAAGTGTTGCTAGGAGAATTTGCATTTCTTGTTAATTTAGCCTTCAGTTTTTCTACCATTTCCTCCTTCATTAAGCGCTATCAGTAAACCTAAAGGAGGCTGCTTTGCTTAAAAGTAATTTAAATAACTTTGTAATAAGTTCCTGGACTTAGGAAAAGGTGACTGAAATACTCAGTGAGAATACTAAAAATAAGTATGCAGTTTAGAATATTTATCATCTATTGGAACCAGTGGTTGCAATAGGTGAATACTGCTATATCTTTTATTTGCCCAGAACGTTTTGAAGGAAAGAAGCAGTGTGTAATGTGCCAATTAACCAATAAGTTGTCTGCAGTCTGATTGCTGTTTCTGGCTGCTCCTGCCTCAAGGTCACTAATTAATTCATTATCACTAATGTTCCTTACTAATACTGAGATTATTTTTTGACCTATGGGAATCTCTTGGTTATAGGAATGTTTCCCTTTCCGCAGATGCATTATTTGTTGTTTGTTGCGTTTCCATATTTGGCTTTTGCTGGCAGACAAGACAAGATCTATAGAAATTTGAATGGTTTGCACGTACGTAATAATGGGCTAAAGCTAGGCACACATTTATTTCATTATTTTCCACATCCATATTATTCCAGACAATTTAGAACAAGATTGTAAAGCTGGCCATACACTAGAGCGATTATTGGCCCGAACATCCAATTATCGAGTGATTGGGCAAATAATCGCTGTAGTTAGTGGCCAAGATCAATTTATCAAACGCAAAATAAACGTAGCAGAAACGCTCTGGTGCAATTATTTGGTCTTTTGACATGTTTGATTTAAATCTGAAGCTCCCAATATTTTAAGGGAGCCAATCAGCAAGCTGAATAGCTCCCTATTCTTCAAAGCTGCTGCTGTATATCTATGTACAAAGCTGCTCTGACAGCTATGAGGGTATACTTTACAGCTGTCAGAGCAGCATAGTACATAGATATACAGCAGCACCGATAGCCTTGGCCCCCTTCCCCCATCCCCTCTTTTGCTAGGATTATCGGTCTCGGCAGAGGAGGTGTATGGTGCCTAGCGGGAAATCATTCCGTTTATCGGGCCATCCCCTGCTGGGGGCGATGATCGTCCTAGTGTATGCCCAGCTTGAGAGTGTGCGTGCTATCATGATTTGTAGTGATAAGAAAGGTTGCATCAAATCATTTACTTTTATGATGTTCACTAATGGTACGATGCTTGATGTGTGTGGGCAGGCACGAGCCTCTCTGACTTTTCTGGCTTTCTTTTGTGCAGCATAGGCAGATATCTGTACAGTGTTTATGGAGTTACTATAGTTTTATTAGGTGGTTATTAGAGATAATGATCTCGGATGTGCTGGTAAACTGATATAGTGAGTACATGTGAATTGGCATGTCGTGTGGGAATGCATAGATGTGTGCCTAGCTATAGGCTTATTGCCACTCTGATTAAACTTCCTAGCCAACCATATGATCCTTTTCTATAATGTGCATTTTTTAGCAGGCAGCTAGTGTTTTAGTATATACATGTCTTCACATCTGTGTAAGTAATATATAGACATGACACCCAGTAAATGAACAATGAATGTCTCTTGCTTTATTACCTCCCTTTTATTTTATTTTTTATTAAACCTACCTATTATACCCAAAAGAAATCATCTACTTTTTCAGTGAAAAATAGAAGGTATTGATTTTGGGCAGGTAAGTTCTGCTGCTTTAATTTTATTCTCATCATAGTGTGTTTTAACCAGTGAAGGTTCTGCTGAAGACAGTTGTGATTGTTCTGGTGAAAGCTCTTGTATCATTAAAAGAGAACATGGCGTGTCTCTCGTCTGCCACTCAAAAATCCAATGTTTCAATTATATCTTCTAACGTATGGGGAAAATCGCTTCTAACAACAGGACTGGGCACAGTTCACTTGAGGCCACTCACATGGCTTTTCTCCAAGCTGTAATCCTAGCACAGAGATCAGTGGCTTAACACCTCAAACGAAAAAGTCAAACACAAAAGCACACTTTGTGTATAAAATGATGGATGAAGCCAACAGTTTTTCTTCCCTCTGTCATCGTCATCTGTATACATCTAAAAATGAATGTGGTATATGTATAGAAAATCTTACCTTGTTATATTCAAGTATAATAAAGATGCATAGCAGAAGACTACCGTTAGCTTTTGAGCACTGAATTAAAGTCTATTATTCACACTGTGATTAGGCCATCAGATACTGTGTATTGTCTGTATGAGTGTAAAACACTTTTCTAATGAGAAACAGAGCGCAAACTATTTAAGAATGATACATTTTAATAGTAGCTAACTGATTAGGAAACAATGTGTGCGTTCAAGACTCACTGAGCACAGAATTCCTCTTCTTTTATATGTTGTCTAATGACTTCTACTGTAGCAGCTAATCAAATGAGACTTGATGTCTCTATAGTGACACTGGCATTACATATAGAATAGAATGGATTTGTTTTTTATTTATACCATATCCATGTGTGCATCATAACAGCTGTAATATAATGAGATACTTTGGGGCAGATTCAGTTAAGAGCATTTGCCCTTTGGTGTTGCAGTAGCATTTTTTTTTTGCACTGAGCATGTCCAAAAGAAAAGGACTCAAAAGCATGTGATTCAGATGTAAAAAGGTGGGAGTGATTGGAATGCAGTCAGGCTTTGATCTACATACTGTGTGAATGCTCTATACTTCGCTTACACCCAATTTATATCTGAAATGAACATAATTGCAACAGTTTCCAACATAATGGTTTGCATCTGCCCAGCCGCAGTGCAAAGTATTATGGATGATGACATGTCTATGCGACAGAAGCCGGATAAGCAATATAAAGAGGAATGCATGTAACACAGTCTGCATTAACAACAAATTACTACTGAATTACCCTGAAATAAACTATTTATTTTTATAACTTTTTTTAAACTGTCTGACAAACTGCTGAAACATACGGTGTTCTCCATTACAATAGCCCCAAACTTTAACAGTAATTGATTGCTTACCTGCAAGTGATGAAAGTGAAGTAGCAGAACACAGCTGTAGCAGAGAATCTAGCAGGTCACAGTGGAGGATCAGGACATGGAAAAGATCAGAGGGCAAAGTGGAGAAGCAGAACACAAACATGGGACTATACAGGAAGCTTTTCAAGCTCTCCATAAAAAATTCACCTCAATAGAAAGCTTACCAAACTGCTG
>WWET01000126.1:512490-583644 GCA_011038615.1 Limnodynastes dumerilii | reverse complement strand
GGGTGATACCATCATCTGAATAGTCTAGGGCCTTGTCTCGCCGAAGAGGGTCATTGCCATTTGTTTAAATAGGTCTGTTTCTTTAAAGCGTAGCCGTGGGTACCAAGTGGTTGTAAAGATAGAACATTTATCAAGGGTGGAGAGAGTGAGGTCCTCCATTTCCATATAAAAGTCGGTCCTGTCTCCCAACCCAGAGAGACATCTCCAGCACTTATTAGAGAGACTGGGGAGCATCTTGTGCAACACCGACACGCACCTATACCATCGGTCCAATATCTTTTACTGAGTTTCCCGGACAGTGGCACTGGATAAAGAGGCGTAGGTAAACTCCGATATTTTAGTCCAGCCATGAGGTGTCAGTGTGGACCCCAGCTCTCTTTCCCAAGTCTGAGTAAACAGGGAGGGTCAGGCCAGGAATCGGAAACTAGCAATTTATACACAAGAGAGATGGTGGGGAGTCTGGGTTAGTTGGCATATGGTTTCAAAGAGGGTGTGAGCCCGACTAAGGTTGGATATTGGAGCTAGTTTATTGACAGTGTCTGACTTGAAAATACGTCCACCACCTCCACCCCAGTAGAGACCCATGTCCTCGAGCTCACGGAGGAGCTGCATTCCATCACTCTGCACCAGCCGGTTGACCCTCAAGGGGCCCTGATTACACCACATCTTTAGAAAGGAGGATTGTTGTCCTGGTGTAAAGTCTGGTTTATGTGAGACTACTGTGAGATTTTAGTAGAAATATTGGGGAGGCCTCTCAGGCGCTATTGTGGGGTGAGGTGTTCTAGGAAGAGAAGGAGTCCAAGCTAGGGACATCAGAAGGTAGGGCACAAAGGAGCTTTCAATAGCTACCCACTGTTTATCTGGGGGGTTCCTTGTCCAATCCGCTATTCTGCATAGGTGAGACTCTTGCCCATGGGGCGTGGTAGGGGGACAAAATTTTGCAAGAGAAAAGTCCAGTCGACTCGGTCAAAAGCCTTTTCGGCATCAGTTGATAACAGGATGGTGGGCTTGGACGAATTGTTAGCTGCATGGATAAGATTAATGATCTTAGTAGTATTATCTTTTGCTTCACGGCCTAGGACATAACCTACCTGATCCGATTGGATGAAACCAGGAAGCCGCTATGATGTATAGAAAAAAATAATGCATTTGTAGTGGGCGCAACGATAGTGTCTAAATACAACAGCACGCAATTCAATTTCAGTACTTTTGGGTGCTAAGTTGGAACAAAACTCTAAAATCAAGCAAAATATGGAAAAGTGGAGATGTTGCCTATAGCAACCAATCAGCTTCTAGCTCTCACTTTCTTATTACATACCAGAGTATGTCATCTAGAATGTGATTGGTTGCTATTGGCAACATCTCCACTTTTCCACTTTTTGCTTGATTTTAGAGTTTTGGTCCAACTTAGCACCCAAAAGTACTGCAATTGAATTGCGTGCTGTTGCATTTGGACATGATCGTTGCGCCCAAAATGCATCATCGCAGAGAATGGAATCGAGGCCTCTATGTGCCACTACAAATGCATTCTTTATTTCTAGAATCTATTTTACTAAGCAGGACAAAGATGATATTAAAGCTTGGGACACTTCAATATTCGTAACTTGCTTATGTCACTTGAACTTTTTCTTTTTTTCCTTTTCTCACAATATTCCATTATGCTAGCAGAGCAGCTGACTTCAACTTCCTATTCAAGCCATTCCCTCTTCCTCCTGCACCAGAGAATTAACTATGAACCCTTGGTTTCTGGGGCAGTTCTCTAGTATATGCTCTTCTCTATGTTTTGACTAAGACTTATTTGGAGGTATTCAATTGTGCTAATTTACATAGCCGATTTCATCTCACACCCCATAGAGTTGCCTATTAAAATTTGAGATGATTGGCTACCATAATATATGGGAATAAATAGGTGCACTTTGCACTTATTTCTGTCTTGATTGAATCTGCCCCATTATCTTACAACTGGGTTATAATCCTGTATTTTCTGGAATAGTTTATTTAACAGACTGAAGTGTTATATTATACAGAGCTTTTTAGAGCAGGTCTTAAGGCTCTTGACTTTTATCTCTACGGGTAAGGTCCAAAGTTAGTTACTCTTCTCTGATATAAATGATAAACATACTTCAAAATATATATAACTTATGTCAAATTATTTGAATAGCCCAAGACATTCTACTGTACTTTTATACAGTTTTATGTATGTTCTTTGTATATAATGTTTAAGAAAGGAGTATATCTTGAAGCAGTTTATTGGTATATATTAAACTGACATATAATTTTCAAAACTCACCTTTTAAGTATGACTGCAATGTTATAACTTATAATAATGTTTCCCAGCTTAAACAATGAGTCAATTTAATATTATGCTGAACTACTGACAGTCTATTTAAATATAAATAAAAATATGAAGAGTGTTTTTGTTCTTTCTGTGAGCATTTTCTGTTTCCCTGCTTTTAGCATTCCATTGCACAGCAGTAAGGAATGTTTGAAGGGAGGGGCACATTATAATCATCATGACAAAGTGCCAGCCAATATTTGTACAGCTTTTGGTTATGATACTGTAAAAAATAAAGATAAAGAAATACGTTGTTATACATACAAGTGAAGGATTAGAATTCTGTTTTGAAAAGGTTACATATTATTATATAATGTGTTAACTGAAGGATTGCTTAGGAAATTATAATAAATGCTACCGGACAAGATTAGGAATTAGAAAGCAGGACCTTGTGTGCTCTAAAGCAAATTACAGTCTTTTCCTTTTTTGTTTTTTTGGCAAATGATATGATCGAATGAATAGTATTTTCGTGTTTTTGGCAGCACTTCCAGCACTTTGCTTTACCAGCCTGAGCTGATGGAACCTCCACCAAAAATCTGTGCAGGTTTATGTCATTGTGGAGATACAGGCAACTGTAGTTCTACAAAGGTTATTGTAAATATAAACACACACACTGGTTAAATAAAAAAAAAATATGTATTGAAAAATTCCCATACCTTTTTCTAATAATAGAAACATAGCTTGCCATTCAGCATTATAGCTGTATATATGTACTAGCAGCTCCCTTGCTCCTTGGAACATTGTCTAGAACGCCTTTCTGGGGGGAGATGTAGGGGTGTTTGCATGTATAGATGCTTAACGGACTGCCAACAATTGCCTACATGTTATTCACAAGTGTAAAAGAGAGTACAAAACAAAAAAACTTTATTGAAATAAACACACCACCACAAAACCTTTTTTTTTTACCCTATTTTTTAATGATCCATTTTAAAGACATCCTGATATTTTTTATCTGATAGTCCATGGCCTTGGAATAAAAAAAAATTGCCATTGTACAGAATTGCCATCAGCCTGCTTAGCAGACTTACCCTTTGCAAACTGTCATAATGCAGTGCAATTCTATGTATAACATTATTTTTCCATGCACTTTGCAAGCCACTGATGTTGTAAATAGGTGTGTACTGCCATTTAGCAGTATGTGATAGTTATGCATGCTAGACACTGCTTGTTTCTTTTTGTTTTCAGTTTGATTTATTTATCCTAAGGTTAACCAATTGAGTTTAAAACTTAAATGTTAAAGTTCAGTCCTCAAAAACTCATAAATATTCATAAAGAAAAGCTAAGAAGTATATTTGAATCTAAATAAAAATTGCCATTGCCAGGCTTATCCCCCCCCCGGCAGCTAACAGAAAGGTCACCATTTATTTTTCATGAAGTAAGCATCAGTAATTGATTTATTGGTCACTTTGCATTATCTATGTACTTTTAGGACCTTCATAGGTCCTATAGCTATTGAAAAGTATATATGTCACGGATAGGAAAGGCCATGTAAGATATATTACAAATAAATATGGAAGAATAAAATGGAAGTGATATGCGAGAGTACACTGCATTTATTCATGCAAGTATTATCAGCACAAATGTAACTGCCATATAAACTACTGAAGTAATTTCTGTTCTGCAATCAGGGACCGTGTTTTTGCCTGAAGAAATGACTTTGGCTATTGTCAATATTTATATAGCGTTCACCACACAGATGACATACTCGCATAAAACATCTTCATTAACATCGCTTGCCCAGCAAACATTACGATGTACTGAGGCATTTCATAATTCATCAGTTGTTCATCCTCATTCAATCGTCTTCTTAACCATGATATACAATACCATAGCTTCCCCCTGCCTGCTGAAGCCTCAGCTTCAACATATGTTTTCTGGGATTTTGCCTTGGTAATGAATATAAAAGTTTATCAAATGAATTATGAAGATGCCTCAATATTACAGTGACTATATATTAAAATGAATGCTGTTCATTGCATTCTTTGCAGAACCTCCACTGTACATTCTCCAGTTTTGATGTTTCAGCTAGGGTTGGATAAGAACGGACAGAGAAAATACATTGTAACATGTCGGATCAAAGCCTAGTCCATCATCAGTGAAATAAAGACTTCTATAAATTTAAATAAATCATTATATGCATAGTGACTGTTCCATCTGTCAAACACTTTAGAGGACATATTTATTATTTATTTATTTATTTAGTAACAGGTTTTTATATAGCGCCATCAGACTACATAGCGCTTTACAATTTTAACAATCATTATAACAGGACTGGGTGGTAACAGACAGACAGACTGGGTGGGTAAGAGGACCCTGCCACAGGCTTAAACTCTATAGGATATTAGGGATTGATACATCAGGGAAAGTGCTATAAAATCACACAAATATTCAATCGTTTCAGTAATTGTGCAGTTTTTCACATTGCTAACTGATAATATGACAGAGTGACAGATGCAAACATGGAGAGGTTAAATTATGGCCGCTTGTCTTTCAGTAATTGTGGTTAAAGTATTGAGTTTTAATGGCTAACAGAATGTGGTTATAACTGATCCATGTGTTTGACCTACATAGCAACAGTATCCCACAGCAACTCACACCGACTAATTCCCACAGCTGTACGCTAGCTGAAAAGGCTGTAATCTTTTTTAAACTCCAGGAGATTTTCTGTGTATCTAGTCTGTCAGGTTTTTATTTTGTTTTAAAGTCTTGGCACCACCTTTTGTTTAGGCTAGATTTTAGGTCTGTAACACATGATTCTTTTCTCTTTTTTTTTTTCTTTTGCTCTCTTGAACAACAAACAGGACAAGTCTGTAGAATAGTGCTGCATTTTAGTACACCTGACACCACCAGAAGCAGCCACTGAGTGCTCCATCTTTGTTTTTGCAGTCATACATCTTGTGGTGCATTCTAAAATAAAGAGACGCTCTTAAATTGTATTATTCACATGTGCATATACACCACAGAGTTTAAAACGTTGACCTCTTCACCAGGATTTGGTTGATAAAAAAAAAAGCTATAAAGCATTTATTTAATGGGTCTATCAGTTTGTATCAGTCCGTTCAAATGCAAATTGTAACCTAAGGCTTTGTATGGAGGGTTTGAGAAGTGTTGTCGTTCCCCCACTTCTACCAGCACTAAACCTTACTGGAATCATAGAGGGCGGGGGGGAGTTCGAGGAGGGGGGGGGGGGTGGGGGGGGGGGTACCTGCAGTGTGGGGTTCCCCCTACAGAAGTCGCACTTACATAAAGCAGCGTTGGTCACCCCTCCTTATCACAACCAGCCCTAGTGCCAATAGTAACGGATAGTGGGGTAAGTAGTGCTAAAAATAATGATAATATAGTAATAATAAGAATGTTAAATAGTTTGTCCATTATTCTCTTGCTTATTGTTGCAAAGAAAAGGGTTAATAAAAACACATATACAATATTATTTTTTTTATTTCATTAATAAAATAAATATCGACGCCTCTTTTTTTATCCTGTTAAATGCAAATTGGTAATCCAGTTTTTAAAGTAAAAATAACCTCTCTAGATCTCCGCAGACACACAGACCAGCACTTTTTACATTTTATTTAAGTTTTAATGCATAAAATATCATTGAGAGAACACATAGGGCCAGATTTACTAGCCTACAGAAAAGAAAAAGTGGAGCTGTTGCCCATAGCAACCAATCAGATTTTAGCTCTTACTTTCCTTTTACATTCTAGAAAATAGGTCTTAATAAATCTATATAGGTCATAAATATGTGCAGCTAGTTCCACAGTACTAATTAATTATAAACTGTATATGTTTTTGGGATACACTTGTTTAATAAAATAGATGCCATATGTAAGAGCAGCCATAATGATACCAGCATATACTATGTGGGAACCGGAACTAGCCATAATACAATACCTGATAACAATTGTGGTAAGGATTTAAAAACCCCTAACACAGACCAAGGAGCATCACTTGAAAAAAGGCACTTAGCCTGAAACACGTTGTGTGGCTCCACTCCCCGCCTCTGGATCACTTTCCTCCAGAGGACCGCAGGCTTTTCCCGACATCTTCATCTGCTCTGTCATCGCTAGTCCAGAGAACTCTGCCAGTTCCATCCTCCCCTGGGAGGGAGACCCGGTACCATAGGGACGTTTACTCATTGTTTTATCTATTTGTTTGTGTTTATATTGTTACAGTTTTGATAGTAAATTACATTTGTTTATTGAGACTCATTTGTTTCTATTTCCGAGAATTATAGAGATGAACTTGTCCACCTAATAGGGACTGATTGACATTTAGATAGGGGTTCCCACCCCCATTGTTTAAACCTTTATATGCGGCTCACAGATAGATAGATAGATAGATAGATAGATATGTGTATCCTTAGTCAGCGCCTATAAATACATTTGTGTTTGTATTTTAATGTGCTGTTAGAGTTTGGGAACTCTTTATATGTGTTTTTAGGCAGCAGACCCTTTTGTGCTTTTAGTGGTTATGGAACGAATTCACAGATACTATTTTGCCTGTTTTTACGTGCGTATTTTTAGGGTCGGATTAACTGCGTATGTGTAGTAACTTTTTCCATGTACGTTACGTAGGATTTAGGCATGGAAGTCCTTTAGGCACGGATTTCTGAATCACTCTTAGGGACATACGTGCGGATGGGCGTGGTTGTTTTCCATACGTGCGAAGTTACGTGAAAGTGGGCAGGGGAGGCATTTAAATGACTTTTTGAGGGCCAGTTAAAGGCCGCCATACACTAGGGCGATTATCGGTCCCAGCAGGGGTGGCCCGCTAGGGAAATCTCCTGTTATCGGCAGCATACACCTCCTTTGCTGGGACCGATAATCCTAGCAGAAGAGGGGAGGGGGGAGGCAGCGCTCTCTGGCGCTGCTGCCGAGCTATGTACAAAGCTGCTCTGACAGAGCAGCATAGTGCATAGATCTGCAGCAGCGGTTATTACAGGGAGAAATACAGACAAGAATCAGCCGTAGCCACACATCACACAGCGCAGATTCAGCAGATCTCTGTCTGTACTACTCCCTGCAATAGCCGCTGCTCCATATCTATGCACTATGCTACTCTGACAACTTTGAAGGTATAATTCAAAGCTGACAGAGCAACTTTGTACATAGATATGGAGCAGCCTCTATTGCAGGGATAGGGAGCCATTCAGCTTGCTGATCGGTTCCCTTAAAATATCGGGAGCTTTCTCCCGATAGTTATTAAACTTTCAAAAAGACCAAATAATCGTACCCAAGCGTTTCTGCTGCGTTTATTTGGCGTTTGGAAAAACGATCTTGTCCACTAACTATATATAATTGGGTGATCGGGCCGATAATCGCTCTAGTGTATGGCGGCCTTTTGTACGCACCTACATAAGTAACTTACACACATAGAGTTAAGGCTGCCCTATGGACGCGTAAGTCACCAAAACGTCCGTGTGAGGGGAGTGTCATGGGTGTTGCCTTGCCACGTTTCTGCGTATATTTGCATACTTTATACACGCATCTGTGAACACGGCCCTATATCATTATTTTATTTGAATCTAATTGGTTGCTATGGGCAACATCTCCCCTTTTCCTTTTTCGCAGCTTAGTAAATCTAGCCTATGGCATTTGTGTTAGCTGTCTTAAAGAAACACTATACAAAACATTGTCATTGACTAATAGACACTTGGATGAATAATGTAAGAGATATTTATCTCCTTTGTGAATTGTTCTCAGGAAAGCAATGATTGCTGAGTAATATAATGGTCAATAATCTGTCTGAGAGAACAAGCAGCAAATCCATTATTCCTTTAAAAAAATATGTATCATACTTGACCCGGTAAAGATATTATTTTAAATCTAGCTATGCTTAATATTAACTCTGATTGAACCAGGTCTTATTAATTATTGACTTGTTGCTCTGCTTTGCCCTGCTGCAATGGCCTATTTCCTGTGTTAACAACACATCAGATGTCCCACCAAGAAGCTCTGCATGACTCTACAGACTGCTTCAGACACAGAGCAATTAGTACCACTGAGGAATGCTGGAGCACACTGAGTTCTCAAGTATTTCAGATGCCTAACGAGGATCATTTTCACAGACCTGTGATCCTGGTATAGTTTTGTGCAGTATCTTGAATGAAATCGGAAACTCGCTCCTCCTCAGATGGATTAAATTACACTCTACTCTGTCCCATTACACTCTGAATGTTCTTGCCTTTCTGCCTCCTGGAAAACAATAATGTTTTCCATTGCACTTGCGTACAGGACATGCTCTGTTTGTGATTAAAATTACATTGCAATGGTTCTCATTTGGCACTCACAAAGTAACATCTGCAAGTGAAACTGGAGCAGGCACAAGCTCTGATATCATGCAGTAGGATTGTCACCTGGCATCACCTCACCCTCCTCATGCAGCCACTGAGTCTGGCCTCAGTTGTTTTTTGCGGAGACTTCATTTAATGTTGAATCTGGATAGATTGTTAATCTATAGCAACGAATAGAGCCAGTGATTTATGGCTATGAATACCTCTGCATATGATGTTAATCTTCTGTATTACAGTGTCTTCTAATAAAGCATTAGAATTAATTACAATCACCAAAAGACAGTTTATTTGTAGTTAAAGGTACAATCCTATATAATCAGGCTCTCGTATATATTTATTTTTCATATTAAGCCTTGACTATACAATATAGTTACAGTATACCCTAAGGCTGTCTGCTTAGATCTTTGCTGGTACTGCTTGTTTGAACTAGCTAACATGTGAATGACAAATCGGTGGATAGTAATTCAAGCATTCAGTTTGAAGCTGGGGATACTTTGGGTCAGTGGTTCCCAAACTTTCTCAGTTAGAGCCACCCTTAGGGTCTCCATATTTTTTTTTCAAGGCACCCCTAAGACAAAAATACAATAGGAAATAGAAACATTCCGAGGCACCCCAGTGAGAGCGCCGCGGTACCCCTGGGAGCCGTGGCGCGCAGTTTGGGAATCACTGCCTTGGGTGATTGATGCGGTTTTCTGTTGTCAACAATGAAATCATAGTCACATACCCAGTGGTGGATGGCAGACTGTGAACCAAACATCCACTTTATTCTGTAAGTGCGCTGACCAAGTATATAAAAGATAAAAGTTTTCTTTTAAATATGTTATGTTTGTAACATTGATTACAGGCTTAATCTTACGTTATTCATTGGGAAAGACCCGTATATTGATATTTACCCTTCATTCTTTCCCCACGTCTCTACATCCAGCTCCCTAAACAAATTTACTGCCCTGCATTGCAGCATCTGGTGAATAGTCAGTGATTGATGCTTTATACTGACTGAAAGATCTATTGCTGTACATACAACTTATTGGCCAGTGATTTGCCATTACCATGTATGCAGAAATGGTATAAGAAACCTGTTTAGTATCTGGGAAATTTTATATCGGTGAAATAATGTAACAGAATCAAATGATTTGCTGGTTTCTTTTTTGTGTAAATTTAAAGCTTTGAAACTATTATGTTTAGATAAACAGAGCTTCATTGACTGAAGATTATAAAATGATAAACAATTTCTTTTACACAGCCTATGAAAAAGGAAGTCAATTCATGTTTGTGTTGTACAGCTTTTCCCACTTGCCCGAATCCTGATCTTTGATCAGTAAATGGTTAAAAAGCATTGCCATGATGTTATCACAAGTTCCAGCTTTGTTTTCCTCATTATCATGTAAATGGTATTCCTTCTCCCTTCTCTTGTGTATATTTCACTCCAGGCTTCCTTTCCCTTGCTCATTTTCATATCATTTATCGGTGGCCGCTGCAAAGCACTTGTGCTGGCATAAAGCATTACAAGGATCACATGCATCCGTAAGGTATAGCGTCTCCCTTCAGCGCAGTCCTTTCACAACAAACAGGATAAGAAACACAGAGGGCCATAATGTGTTTTGTGTCCCTGGATACTGTGAACTCTGCTGTTGATATAAGCACATTCATTTACTAAATAGTTATCCTGTGACACACACACACACACACACACACACTTTATAATTCTTTATTATATACAATACGGGAAGAATTCTTAGAATATATATGTTCTATATAGAACATTCTAGTTGCAAACCCAAAAACTTTCTATACCATACATAAAGCACTGTAGTGACTTTGATATCATCTATATAGAACAGAACTCTGATGACCAATTTACAGTACACAGGTCATTCTAGAGGGATATGCTAATAATCAGCTCATATTACAGTTCTTACATAATCCATTAGAGAAACATTAATGGTTATAATATACTGCAGAAGGAAGTGATCTGAATATTACCTGCATATATAACTTAGTAAAACTGCCTGGTGGAGACGCACTTACTGACACAGCTGGTGTTGATATGGTTACAGTGTTGATGTTCTTTTTGATCATTAGATGTATAATAGCCTGTTTCAGTCTCCATACACAGATAGTATATTATAGTTACAAGATTAATGTTTAGGTGACAACACTACTGTGGCCAATTAATATAGGATACCTGAGATAGGAAACCAGACTTAAGACAGAAAGGTGATTCCCCCCCCCCCTTTTAAGTTAAAAATAAGAATCCAGAACTGACCTCCATTTCCTGAAAATCAAACTCCAGATGTGACTCCTTCATCCCAAGTTACAATTCAGACCGTATATCACATAGTCATTGCCTCCCAGATTGGACAACCACTGCCTTATCTCCCGAACAGTTTCATTAATGATATCCAGAGTGTGGATCCCCGGTACAATTTGTTGGGTTTTTGTTGGACACATCGTATTTTGGCACTGCAGTAGCGACTTCGGAAATTTTTTCACTGCTCAAAGGAAGACGGCATGAACACTGCAAGCAATCGGGATCTGATTACTCCAATGGCAACAGTGAGTATTTATTACCTAACCCTCCCCTTAACCCTCCATGATCCGAAGCCTAACCATAACCTTCCCCTTCTATCAGTCTAAGCTTATCCCTCTGTGTCCTGCAGCCTACCTTTTCTATGAGCCTTACCCAGGCCTCTGCAGCCCACCACAACATAATTCAGGTACTTTGTTAAAATAGGGTCCGTTCTCAATAGGAACGTCTTAATCCGCATCATTTTGGCACTGATACAGCGCAATTAAGCTGTCAGCTGTACCAGTGTTAAAATTCAGCTCATCGGACCGGCAACTGCATTCCCAAAATACCATCATCCCAATTAATAAAAGCAGCCCAAACTCCAATTGTCAGTTAGTACAAGCACTATGATCAGTCTGCCAGAAAGGAATCCCACATGTATCAACACAATTCAGTTTGCACTGAACTTTCCTCATATGACTTACTATTCATTTTAAAGCAATAATATTTGGACATTGCTACTTTAGGAACTACCAGTCTAAATCCTCGTAACCTTTATTTAACCCTCTTAACTGTCCACAGCTTTACCTGGGAATGTCGCCAGACCCCTGGGTGGACTGTGAGTTCTTCAGGGTAGGCATTAGTTGTGTTGCTTCTGTAAAATATTCTGTAAAGTGTGATAAAGGAAAACACAGAAAGGAACCTTGTGATCTGTAATCTCACAGCCCATAAATTCACTGGAAAGGGAGTTTTGCATTTTTGCAGTTGTGGTTCGACTCTTAGAAATTCACAATGTCTACAATGGAACAGTCAACACTATCATGATGTCAACTGCTTTATGGTCACCACTACACTAATTAAACCAATTTTATGTCAACAGGGGTACCGAGCTAATCACTCTATGGTACCATAAGGCTGTATCAATACTTACCTTCCTGCTCCATCCTACAGTCACTTCTCCTTTAAGCTCGCTGCTCCAGTGTCTTGCTGTAACTAAGGGTTATTGTAATGTCGCCCACATTATGTGTTAACCTTACAGTAATCTACATGACCGTTAGCAACACAAGAACATTATTGCATTATAATGTTTATTATAAGGATAACTGGTTAAACCTGTCAATCTCATAGATAGGTTTTTTATTTGCCACCAGTGAAATACAAATGAAATGTATGTAAACTTTGGTGTTGAGCTTGTTAGGATTGTCTGAAAAGATCCCATTTTATAGAATATCTTGTTATACATTTGCATCTCTACAGTACTCTGTTTCATGACAAATTGTTGATGGCGTTTCTGTTTGCACTTGGCACTGAGGTTGTTAAAAAACAAAATAAAAACCTTGGCATAAGTATCAATGTATGAGCCAAAGTTGATTTCCTTCTTATGAACAGTTAGCAGCCGGGAATCTCTGGCCACAACTTCACCCATCAGCGGTTTTTACATTAGCAGTCAAAATGAGATTCTTTGCAAATGTGCCTTTGTTTTGATAAGGGATGCAGCAAACATTTCAACTGCAGAGCTAGGAGGATAACATTATTTCTACCTGAACCCTATTCAGGGTTCAGAGATTGTTCCTTTTAAGGCAGAGAAGAATGTTTCCAGCCATGTCTTCATAGCTCATGGTTGTTTAGTACCATTTACCCTTCAAAGTTCCTGCAGTATTAAGACAACAACATTTCTGTGTATCCATTCATCTGTTCTATAAACAGCATCTAAAATATGTATTCTTTGCTTCATGCATTTTTTATTGTTATCATGTTCTTTCAATGTAGTATATTGAATTATACAAATAGAAGCAAAGTTGTATGAGTTGCTAGGTTTTCCTATTAGGATTCATGCTCAGAAGACAACTAACAGTTGCATTAATGGAGCCGCAGCTCTCCCTATTACATGCTAAATTCCAGGCAGAGTGATCAGGAGATAGCAAGGATTGTTTGGGAGAAACTGTACCTGTCTTGCCAAAGAGTTCAGTGGATGCTGTCACAGAGAAGAATTTGAAATATGTCCTAACATACAAGCTAACAAAAGAGCATGCTTCTAGTATACACGTTATGAAGTGGTACTGAGAAGTTGTCAAAACATTTATGTACATTTGAATTACATCCACGAAATGTGTACATGAAAAACCCCAACATTATATGCAGCTGTCTGACACGCTCGGTTGAATACAAAGACTTCTGTTAGACTGCTCATCAAGTACATAATACACTATGCTGCTGGGAAGCTTTGTGAATTGTTAATAGACACGCTTAGAACAATCTGTTTAAGCAAGGACAAAGTACGAGGTTTTTTTTTCTTATAACTAGTTTAACTTATAGGCAGATATATAATAACTTTCATATAAACCGTTTTAGACATGAAACGGACCACATCTAGCTATTGATTATAGTAATTTCTTGTATCTTGTGCTGTTAGGATTATTATTAAACTATTGACAGTTCTGTTTTTAGATTTTATTGCTTCTGTGACTGTCCTTTCACTCACTGATTTTTGCTCTTTTAGAATATTCTATAATGCTTAGTGATTAATGTTCTATTTTTTTTATCTATAATAAACTAGAATTATAGCAGTGTGTGTATATATATATATATATATATATATATATATATATAATTCCAGCGGAAAGTAAAAGGCACTCAAATGATTAAAGAAAATGGTTTATTGGCAAAGTCTATATATATTTAGTCCGACGTTTCAATTGCTATCTGCAATTGTCCTCAGGGCTTAAGAAAATTGTGTGCAAACACATATGTGTGACTGGGGATTCACAGAATCATTTAAATTAATATTTTAGTTATTGTGCACTTTATAATTTAGAAGCTGGATATGAACATATTTTTATAGTCCTTAGCAAAGGTGGAGATTGTGGAGTTAATGTAAGCAAGTAATATATGGTACTTTTATTAACTTTCAATAACATACTTATCTCTGAAATGTAAATAAATAAGCTATTTTTATGGGGTTGTTAAAAATAGAAGCACTTTGTATAGTCTATTCCTGGTGCATTACATGTTGTGATAGCAGATATAACTGTGTATTAGTGTGACACTTCACTTTTGAGGAATTTTAAGCTGTAAACTAATAACTTGCCTTTATTGCACTGACTGGAAATATCTATTTCTTTCATTGCAATGACCTTATGGAAGGATTAAGGGGTATATTTTTTAAAAAGCTTCTATATAGAAAAGTAGAGAAGCTTTATATTTATGTATTTAGATGAAAATATGCATTTATTATATACCTGCCCTTATCTCTTCTTGCAGCACAAAAAGATATGTGCTTTGTTTGAGTCTCAGTTATATGGAATAAGGAGAACTTATAACACCATGGGGCTGATTCAGAGTTTGGGAGTAAGGGTAAAAAAGGTGTAAGTTTACAGCTCGGCTAAACCATTTTTTAAACTAAGGGATGTTAATTACTTGAAAATATTTTGCATGCAAAGTTGAGCTAAGAAACTTTACCTCTTAATTCTAATTCTGGTTTCACAATGTAAAATTGCCTCCCCTTGCAGTTCAACGTGGTTGCACTTACACCTAATAAAGGGTGTAAGTGCAACTCTGAATCGGCCACTATATAATAAATTTTGATTATAGATTAATTTGATATAGGTGAGACAATAAAGGTCACAGATTTGTACCCCTGTGAGGCTTATTCATAAGATCACAGAGCCTAGGCAAACACCTATTTAACACATTGTCCATGGGTGTGGGTAGCTGTAGCGAACGGCCCTATTTCGATAATAGATCATTAGTTCAAACAAACATGTTACCGGTATGTACTGTCCAACAATGCTGCAGAATTGTCTGATTACATGTTTTTTTGGAACCTGCTGATTTTCATGATCTAAAATGTCCAGATACCTTCTTCATTCTCCTGCAGGGAGCCCTTTCCATTGGTTAATATCTAACAATGTTTGATTGTTATAAGACACACCAGTGTTAAGCCTCAGGAGTGCTAATCCTCTCACCTTTCAGCATTATGATGATCAGTGCTCTCTATGATAAACGGAGATACTGCTGAAATGGACATTTATATAAAGGACCATAAATTACGGACACGTACGTTAATTTTTCATAGAGTGTGTAACTGTCTACATCTAAAAGCATTAACTAGGCCATATAGAGCAGGTTCATGGAAATGTATTTTCCTATTGAATCAGAGATATTATGTTGCTTTGACCTTCGGCCATTTATAATGCAGCATCAGATGAGGTAAATTTAGCATCTTATATGAAGCTGAGGGCAGTCTGCTGACATGTTCAAGCTTTACACAATGGAGCTGATGTCATGTATAACATCATCATATGGAGAATAATGTCAGGGTAGCACAATTGTGCCCCTTCCTTTTGTTTATTGTAATGTTGCTTAGTGATGGATTATGAGTACTTCATATAGACTTGTAGTGCACGTTAGAAATCATTTTTGCACATATTTATCTACCTCCCTACTCCACCAGTCTGATTTCTCCACTACTTTAACTCATTGTTATTGTTTCTTATTTGTGAAAACAAAATGATTACTTGTATTTTATAGCACTGCTAATCTGCACACACAGGTAATAATGTAATGTAAATGTAATATATCTCAAATTAGAACAAGTATTGCAAGGGTGATGCATACTAATTGAGTACTAATGTTTGGCCAGATAATGCCTGTAGTGCTGCTTATGATAAGATAGCCATTAAGGGTTACAACATTAGCTTATAGCAATAGAGGGCAATTTAATCACAAAATGTATGTTGTCATTTGTTTATTTATTTTAAAGTTTGAGTTTAAAGTGTAACACTGGGCAAACTGACTTTCAGTATTAAGTTGTTTTTTACTCTACATACAGGCTGTTACCTTTAGGGAGATATTTGCTTTCTCTTTTATCTGCTTTTTGCTTTCTTTAAACATCCCTGTATTGGAGAAGATTATCACATGTGAATTTGACAGCAGGGATTAAGGAGGCGAGGTAGGGTTTATTTTACACAATGTTTTTGTATTCTTTTCTTGGTTGGCTAAAAATGTTTGTTATGCTTTAATCAAGATTAGGTAAGCCTTGCTGCTTGGTATATTATAGCTTATTTCTTTTTATAATAGAATATTTCCATTAGGCTATTGTTTAGCAATAATATATAGTGAATCAAACAACAAATATGACCATTTCTATTGCAATATTGTTTTTTTAGATGCATTGCTAGCCTCAGTGGTGCACAAATCTCTCTTTTTAGCATTTTTGCTGTTATACCTGCATGTTATACATGCTGGGGGGACTTCAAGGGACAGTAGTCAATGCATGTGCAAAGTCTAGAAATATAGGCTACAGAAGGGAAATTGGCATGTTGTAGCTGCTGCTATTGGATAAAAGGTGCCAGAATGAATAACAGAGGAATAAAAAGAACTAAAGGCCAGAAGGGAAGGATTGTGATCGACTGTAATGCAAATCGAAATGATTGGTTTCAGTTAATATAGTACAGCATTAGAAGAGCATTGCACCTTTAAAGAATGATGATGATGGGAATATTAATTATTCACAAACAACTTTGCTTCACTTCACTTGGAGAGAACACAAAATACTGTTTTACAATACCTAGTAGAATAAAATAAAATAAAAATTAGGATAGTGACTGAAAAGTAAGGCTGACTTGTTATACTGCTCAGGTAAGTGCTGGACAGTAAACTGTAAAGTCTGGAGGTGACTTTGCAGACTTAAGACTGGCCAGATGCTTAACTGAACATGTATTTATTATGCCATTGTGCTTTCCTGCCGGTGAATACTTATTCTTCCAGAAACAACATAACATCAGTATTTTAAATCATTGTTAGGAGTTCCTTTGCACTATTTCTATTTTGATTTAAATACAATTTAGTGGCTATTTTTGGTGTCTTATGGTATTTAAAAATGATTTATAAAGTTTAGTGATATTTAAAAAAAAAACCAAAAAACATTTGCACAGTTCATGGTAGAGACCTGTTTTTATAAAATGGCTTGTGACCTCTTTGGGATTTTGTGCATTTCTGGACAGTGTCTGCACAAATTCCATGTTTGTAAACTGTAATAGAAGTTCGTATTAAACTGATAAATGGTTAGTAGTTGTTGAACACAATGGCCTGGGTGCTAATTTATCTTAAATCTTTTACATCCAGGGAAAATGCATTACTTTTGCACGTTGAACTCAAATACTGCATAGCTTTATGTTTAATCTATGAAACGGAGTTGAGCTAAGAAATTTCACCTTTCAAATATAATAATGTTTTCACAATGTAAATTTGCCTCCCCTTGCAGTTCAACATGGT
Source organism: Limnodynastes dumerilii (assembly GCA_011038615.1). NCBI lineage: Eukaryota > Metazoa > Chordata > Amphibia > Anura > Limnodynastidae > Limnodynastes > Limnodynastes dumerilii. The sequence goes on along the minus strand of WWET01000126.1, from coordinate 566,229 downwards.
ATTGCTCAGGTCTGCACTTGATCTGGATCAGCCCCAATTTAGGAAAATGTCATTAAAAAAACCAAGTTTAGAACAAGCAGCATTAACAAGCGTCTGATCAACGCTTGAAAAGCTATGTGGCCTCTATGTATTTACTTAAAGTCTAATTATTACATCTAATTAAAACATTCAACTTGTGGTGAACATGCTGAATAAGGTAACAGCAGTATGTGTGCTGACAAAGCATTTATCATGGAGATGAATGATCAGCCAGACCCAGTCAGAGGACAAGTGCAGAGGGAATGCTAATGTGTACATAGCCTTATTTAAGCTTGCTAATTAAGAACAATTAGCATTTGATTAGGAGCTGTCACAGTAATTCCCACCTAGGATGTAGATACTGCCTAGAGCTGAATCATGTTAGAATGTGAAGTAAAAGCAACAATTCAGTCAAGTTGACCTTGTGACGGTCAGTTCATAGAGCTTGTGATGATTGCTGTCAGAGGACTGTGGTGTTTCCCTTGCAATTGGCACACAATGGTTAACAGGCCATGCATTGATATGCAGTGTGGCTGCCTCCAGCACACTTGACATGGAGAGGTTTCTTTGTGCTTCTAACTCCCATGCGAGCAGCAGGTCAGCCTGTGAGCAGAGTTTGAAAAGGCAATCCTTGTGTCTCCTGTCCTGCGACAGCAGCAGGCAGACTTACTAAGCATTGTAGCGATGTCACCCACACAGAAATAGTCAGAATGCGATGCTCTGTAATATTGACACTGGTGTTTATTAAAATTTAAGCTTCCTTAAGTGTTCCTCAATTTTAGGTGTTTAAAATGGGTTTGGGGATTAGTATTATATTGTTGATTGTATGTGTTAGAGGTATACCTACACCTGTCAAGAGTTTGCTTTACGAAATTATTATTTTTTGTATATAGAACAGATTGGAAAGCTGTGGGAGAGACCATTGTGTGAGAGCAGATTCATAGAGAATTGTTTGATAGTAATGATAGTAGTAGGCTATCATTTCTGAGAGTTCAAAAAGAGTCCCTTTTCTGTACACCTTATTTAAGCTGAGTATACACTATACAATTGTTGCAAAGTTTGTATGTTTTGACAAAATAGTCAATTGCTTAAACAACCTGACCGGCTGTGCTGATCCTATAAGGATGTCACAGCACGACATTAAGTGTTTAACAACTCTTGGGGCCAGATATACTAAACTGCGGGAAAAGAAAATGAGACGTTGCCAATAGCAACCAATTCGATTCTTGCTCTCTCTTTCCTATTACATACTAGAGAATGTCAGCTAGAATGTGATTGGTTTCTATAGGCAACATCTCCACTTTTTCAAATCTGCAGCTTAATAAATCTGGCCCATGGTCCAATCCAGTTCAGCATCATCCATTAATGCTTTAAATGACGCACATCTAGTGCCCGGTATACATCTTGTAAGCATCTTGGTTGCTTTGGGAAACATCTCCACTTTTATTTTCCCGCAGCTTAGTAAATCTGGCCCCTGGACTGTTTTGTCAGGAGCTGAGGTAATCATAAAGGTGTTTATCCAGCTTTAAAATGTATCATCATTAATAGCTACTTGTGCTTATTTCTGTGCTGTGATGACGTAAGATTAAAAAAAATAATTGAGGTGACCCTCTGATATTCACAAATGTGGTAAACGTCTGCAGGCGGTTACAGCGCAGGATAAACTAGTGTTCCGGCAATGTAGTCCACCATATATCCCAAATCTACATGGTTCCTTATAGATATACTTCCTGCCTGTTATAAACATATAAGTGATTCTACAGAGATAGGTAACAAGTTTCATTCTCCATTTGCTGTTGTTACTGACAGTCAGGCACATATGGACACCTTCAATGCATATCACTTGGATTATTATCAGCATTGCTTTGTTGCTTCTATTGTTTGATTATAAAGAACAAATATTATACAGTCTTTACCTTGGCAGAGTCAGAATACTAATTAATTTCATACAATTTTATGAACAGTACAATTAAAATAAAATCCTTGTATAAGTAAGCTTACTTACATAGAGGTGCGAGGAACTGTGAAAAGAGAGACCCGTGTCTCTCATAACTGTCATTTCCTACTTAAAACCAATTTGGTGTCTTTACATTTTTGTCAGGTTGATTTGGTGGTGAGAAGAAAATATTCAATTTCCTCCTTGTTTCTCTACTGAAAGATAAGAGGCACAAGCTGTCTTTACTAACTAAAGTTTCCACTTAACTGTCGTCTTCTCCATTGTGTAGAATGTCACTGACAATAGGAGAAACTGTCAATACAGTAGAGAGGGAAATAGATAAAGCAAAATGCACGGATAGTGTTCCCTCTTTGTAACAGCAGCTTGGAATGACAGCACAATGTAAAACTGATGATGTATAATAGAGTGAATATTTTTTCATGGATTTTTTGCAGGGACTGTGTCTGCTTTTTACTTTACTGGCAGCAGCACAGAGATTTTCAGGATCTTGCAGAGATGTTATGAAGTTGACTTGCTGCCTCTGCAGCATGTTCAATAGGATTCTGAATAATATATGCAAGTTATACTAGCCAAGCCCACTGTCCCCTGGATAAATGTGTAACCTTTGATCTGTTTCTTATGGCTGTTAAATGTGGCAGCCGCCCATTGTTTGGAAAGGATTAAGAAAGTGTGTCACAGCTTTTACAGCCAACTTTGATTTCTGCAAATTACTCAGCTGTAAGTAGCATGCTTTGGCTGTGCTAATGCTTCTGGATGTGTTTCGGTTGGGAAAACATTTTCAATTTATTTGACTGCTGAGTTGAGACATTTAACTAAATTTTTATTTAATAGGTTTGTAGCATAGTGTGATTATTGCTCACTAATTAGCCGAGTCGTGCAAAATAGTTTTGTTTCTGTCATTATTAAAAGAGTTGTTTCCTGCTATGAATTTATATTTGCAGTCTGTAAACTGAACTACCTGTTAGAGTGATAATGTCAAGTTGTAAAAAGGAGATGGTGGCCAGTAGATGGAGAGCCATACATTTATGAGAAAGTGCTTATAATGTTTAATAAGGATGATGCGAGAGCTGTAGAGCTGCCCTGTCAGGCTTCTACCTGCTACAGAGAGAGAGAGAGAGAGAGAGAGCACAGAAATGTTTGACAAAGCTTCCTGCACTGACACATAAATCATATAAATTTTAGAAATGTGGCAGATAGAAGGGGTTCTGGGCAAAGGACCAAACACAGCGCTGGGATTTATATAATTCATACTTAAAGCTGAAGAGCTTATTTAATAGAATGAACATTTGTTAAATAACCTGTTAGAAATGTATTACAATTGCATTTGTCCATAACAGCATGAAAACAATAGCTATTGTTATTTAATTTATAATTAACTTCCTGAAAGTGTATATGTATTATATGTGAAAATGTATAATAGCTAATATGCAGCTACATTCCTAAGTATGGGAAATATACTTTGGTAGGTGGACTCCTGTAATGTCCATAGCCATAGTTTCTCTATAGTGTAAAGTTAGAGTGGTTGGGAGTATTGCATGTGCCAAAACACCAATCACAATCCACAGTCAGGAGATAACCAATTATAATAGGGCCCTCTACTCGCACAGCACGCTCCTCCACAATATAATCTTTCTTAACAAAATTCATTTGCCTGATATTATATATATCTATATATCTATGAAGCATATGAATAATTTATATTTTTTATTGTGGAAGAAAGAAGCATAACATGTTCAATTCGTTTATAGCCATAAAATTCAGTAAACTGGAACTGTGAGGTAAGCTGGGGCCATAACCTTTTCTGCCTTGTCACTTACAATACAAGTTGTAAAACGAGTCTGTCTGTAGTGGAGAACACCAGCAGATATATCTTGCTGTGTAGCTAACACTGCTCTCCCAGGCACAACGTTATGTAACCTGTACTGTTCAGACTGTCCCTGAGGGTGAAACATGGTTACTTAACAAAGAAAAGTGCTTTGCACAAGAGCTGTTATACGCTCAGCTGACCCTGCTTATTGTGGCCACATCTTCTATGGTATTATTCTGCTTCTCTAGTGACATTGCTTTTCAACTTCACATTCTTGTTTGTTCAGATTTATGTTGAAAATGTTTGTTCAACTGACTGGCTAGATGCATATCTTCTGAAATATTTGGAGTAGAATTGACAGCGGTAGCTTGATATTAAATTTTGATGAAAAACATCAATACATTCTTTAAGGATAGAAATATGTGGTAATAGCTATATTTAACCACCAAAATATAGAAAAATAACCTATAGTAAAAAAAAAAATAATCATATTTAGTTCATTATCCTATAAACATTATACTGCTTGAAATTTTATAAAGAGAGTGTACTGATGTCAACTAATTTGCCAATATAGATTTTCTATTTAGCATATCAGTCTGTTAAATTCACTTTAAATGTGCTACAACTTCTGCCTAATTCCCACAAAGGGTAATGTGTTCTTTTATGTGAAGCTACTGTTGATCTCCTGTCTCTGCAATGAACTGTGAATAATGTAGTTCTACAATGTTTTGCATTTATTGAAACTGGCTGATGCCCCCTTAGCACTATATATTTCCTCTGTAAACCTATATTATTGACATCTCCGATTTGGATATGTTTAGATAAAACAAGATAAGCAAAGAGCTCATTTCATGCAGCTATAATAATGCATTTATGGAGATAAGGAGCCAGAATTTCGTCTCGATGGTCGGGAAATGCAGCCATAAAGTAAACACAAACATACCTGCAGTAATGCTGGGGGAAAGAATCACATTACAAATAAACATGTGAGCCAGCCTGTAGGCTTTCATTTTTTTTCTCTATATGTGGACCGTGCAACTGTTCATGCTAGCAGCAAGTGACAGCCCTGAATGAAGTAATATAGGAAAGGATGTCCACAGTCGTTGCAGTTAAAAGGAGTAGAAGAGAGTAGTCAGAGACTATTTACATTTGCAAATGAATCATTGTTTTGACAACCACATTGCTTCATAAAACCCATAGAAATGTTATTTTGTGAATAAAATGCCAATGCTATGTAATGCTAGCTTGATTTCAAAGTGGGGATCCTCTCTAGAGAAGTGCACTGTTGCCATGAAGTGACTTGCTGTTATCATTTTAATACACAGCTAAATATAAACATGCTCCTTTCTTTTGCACAGCATTGTAAAGAAAATAAAACATCCAGCATAACTTCCCTGCTCAGTTACTTTAATTTATAGCCCAACCAGTGAATGCGTGGAGAGAACGCTAGCTGGAGGACAGCCATAGCAGCCCTGGTTTCTTTGAGGCCTTGCCGTTAGAGGACGGTTTAAGAGCAGCTGCTCCTGCCAAGAGGCGAGTGCTGTGGTCAGTAAATCACCCAGGGGATGCTGCTGTGGCTGAGGGCTCCCAAATCAGTCTTTTGTTCCTGTCACACAGTGGGGTCTGGATAGGAGCCAAACCTGCAGGCGTTCTTTGTGCGCCGTGCCTGGCACAGCTGCTCTGGAGAAGGCCAGCATGTCAGCTGTCCGCAAAATAAGCACACTAGATTTGGTGAGGAACTAGGCACAAAGTACTGTGCCACTCGAAGGCAGAAGATCAGAAGGCCGAGCTGGCATTGTAGTTTGTATTATCCAGACTTCATAAAAAAAAAAAAAATTGTATTTAGGGCAGGGTTGCCGACAACTGAAGGCTTCCCTCTGGGAGAACCCGGAAGGAAGCTATTGATTGCAACGATTTATGTAAATCATGGCATTAAGCCCCGCCCCCTGCCAACCAACCACGCTACATCAAACGTAGCGCGGATGGGAGGGAGGGCTCACTTATCATTTTTATCTGTCGGGGCTTCCGGGAGGTTTGCCGACTCTCCCGGGAGAACGGCCCAAATTCCAGGGGGGTCTTTCGGATATTCCGGTGTGAGTCGGCAACCTAGGATTGTGTTATTTTTTTTTCCCCTCCTAGTAATTGCACTTTTAAAAAAAGTTTATTTTATGGCCCCTTTATGCTGGAATCATGTTCATGAGGTACGCCATCCTTATTTTCATGCTAATAATCACCACATTAATTATTGCTACAGTGTTTAGAACTGTAAGTAATCCAAGTATTTTATGAAATTTATACAGTGCTTTGGGTGTATTGTGACCTTTTATATTTCTATTATTATTTGTAAATCTGTTTATCAGAGACTAAACGGTCTTACGATGTTCTAAATATAACCAAGGACAGGTAATCTGATTTAAGAAATGTCTATAGCAATGTATTTGATTCTTCTCTTCCTGTATCTCAGACAGAGCAATTTTTGTATCTGCAATTTCATGTTTTCAGTAGATTTATCTTCCAAGTGCACATAAACACTTCAGGCAATCTAAGAATAAAATTATAGGGCAGAAGGCACAAAAATCAAGGACACAATCTGTGATACAAAAACCTGACACTTGCACCTTCCCAGGAAATTGACTGGCTCAATTTGTTGCTATTGATTCTCACAAAACAAGCAATCTGCAGTCACTTCAGTACAAAGGGACATCTATTTCTCTGTTTTACGCTTATCATATCAGATGTGTGATATGCGATACCAATGACTGAATATCTTGCAGTGTGTTTGGGTTAAAAAAGGTGATAATTGTCTGTGTCATTACTGGGCATGTTGGTAAATGCACTTGCACTGTGACCATTGGCATGGCTTCTGCGGGGCTCTTAGGACTCCATGGGTTAGATTTACTAGAATGTTCAAAAGGAAAAATGAGATGTTACTGACATTCTCTAGTATGTAATAGGATAACTCACGTGAGCTAACATACAAAGTGGGAGGGATGAACTTACAGAAGACATAAGGAGGGGGAAGGAAATGGACTGCTGGTGTGAATGGAGGAGAGAGGGAAGGGAGGAAAAGAAGGCATAGATGTAGGATGCAGTGAGGATGTGAACTGGAGGAGGCTTAGGCTAGCCTGAACAGGTGTGTTTGGAGTAAGTGCTTGAAGACCTGCAATGGGTGAGAGAGGCTGACTGAAGAAGGGAGGTCATTTCAGTGCAGAGGTGCAGCATGGGAGAAGTCCTGGATACGGGAGTGAGATGTAGTGATCAGTTAGGAGGTCAGACAGAGCTGGTTAGCAGAATGGAGAGGACGGGAAGGGGTGTGCAGTGGATGAGGAGATGGCCTTAAGGCTGAGGTTAAGGAGTTTAAAGAGAGGTCTGAAGCGGATAAGAAGGTATAAAGGAAAGGAGTGTGGGTCCCCGTTGCGAGTGGCCCTATTTCAATAGGGATTTCCACCCCCAGCCAGTTCTGATAGCATAGTAATCGATCCCCGGAGCACTAAACACAGTTCTCCGAAAGATAAGTAAGTATCCCCAACCCACTCCCTAACCCTAAATCTAAGTCTCCCGGTTGCACCCTAACCCTAAGTCTTCCCCCTAAGTCCTTGGAGAGGGTTACTCACCTCTCCGGTGGTCTGGCGTTGCAACTTCTAGAAATGTGTGAGTATGTGAATCGCATACCAGTTCATAAAAATGAAATTCTACAACTGCTGTCATTTGAAATAGAGACAGCCGAAAAGCAACTTTCGGCTGTCTTTATTTCGTAACGGAGCAATCGCAGCGAAAACTCGCAACAAAGGGAAAGTGAGGAGTCAAGGATTACACCTAGTCAGCTATTGGGGGGGGAATCCTAGGGTGAGGAAAAACTATGATTTCCGTTTTGTCCATATTCAGCTCGAAGAAGCGTTTTGTCAACCATAGGGACACAAGGCACTCGGAGGAGAGTCAGGGGAGGAGAGGTAAATTTGAGTGTCATCAGCTTAGATGTTGAAAGTTAAAACCAAAGGTGCTGATTAGGTTACCCAGTGAGGAGGTGTAGGGGGAGAAGAGCGGGCCAAGGACAGATGCCTGGGGAGACCAATGGAGGGGGGGGGGGGCGTGAAAACAAAGAAGGTGCACTTAGAGAGATAGGTGGAAAACCAGGATAGAGCAGTGTCAGTGAGACCAAAAGAGCAGAGAGTTTGAAGCAGAAGAGGATGGTCAACGGTATCAACTGCAGGCATAAGTCAAGGGCAGAGGAGAAAGTGGTATTGTAGAGGGAGGTGACTTGGTTGGGGCAGGAGAGGAGGTAGTCAAGGGAGGAGGATAAGGTGGGGATGTCAAGGGTGCTGATGTTCGGTCTGGTGAGAACGGGTTTGGGGGGAGGGGAGGCAGGAGAAAAGGAGAGGAGGAGGTGGTGGTCAGAGAGAGGAAAAGGAGAGATGGAGATGTCAGTCAGAGTACAGCTGTGGGTGAAGACGAGGTCAAGGGAATGGCCCTGTGTGTGGGTAGGGGAAGTGATCCATTGACTCAGACCAAAGAATGAAGAAATAGAGAGAAGTTTAGAGGTGCTAGTATGGGAGTTGTTATCAACGGGGATGTTGAACTCACCCAACATAATGGTAGGGTGGTCAGAGGAGAAAGTGTGTGAGCAAGGCAACAAAGTTCTTGAAGAACTGTGAACAAGGGCCTGGGGGCTGGTATGAGTTCTGAGCAAGGTCTTAAACTGTTCTGAGCCTTGTGACAGCTACTAATACACACCAGACGGAGCTGGCTTCACCCCCTGTCCTGCCCATATAGACTCTGGTCCTGCCTCCTTGCTATGAGGCCCGAGCCTTTCAACATCCACCCCTGACTTTGATTCCTACCAGTCTTTGTGTGTAGTGGTTTTCAACCACATCAACATGTCTCAGTGATGATTGAATTAATCCATCTGCCTATGCAAGGGAAAACTGACTAAGGCTCTTTGATTATAGCTAGCCACACACTATGCAGTGTTCCCAGTGACCTGCATAATGTTCCAGGTTAACACATAGGGGCCGATTCAATTGTCTGCGAAGCTTAGTCACTGCTTTTCCACGCATCTCCATTGCAGATTTTTTCTCCCACCTCTTAAGCTGGCCACACACTAGAGCGATTATCGGCCCAAACGCACGATTATCGTGGATTGGGCCAAATATCGCTCTAGTGTGTGGTGCAGATTTTTTTTTACAACGGCGATAAAACCATCCAAAAACACTAGGGCCCGATTATCATTTAGGAATTCCAAAAGATGTGATAATCGGACCCTGGCTGCGATTTTTGGAGGTACCTAGCGCTCTGCCCTCTCTCCCTCTGTGTAAAATGACTGCTGGATAGACATTTAACACAGAAAGAGAGAGGGCAGAGCCAGGCTGCAGCGCTGTGTCCTCTCTCCCTCTGTCTGGCTATACAGCGATGTATGGCCAGACAGAGGGAGAGAGAGGACGCAGCGCTGCAGAACCCCACAAGCTGACAGTCTGCAGCGCTGTGTCCTCTCTCCCTCTGTCTGGCTATTCAGCGCTGTATAGCCAGACATAGGGAGAGAGGACAGAGCGCTTGCAGCCTGTCAGCGTGAAAGCTGGGCCTCCTGCCCTCTTCTTAATATGCACCTCTAAAGCTGGCCACACACTAGAGCAATTATCGCTCCCAGCATGTGGCTGCCGATAAACGGGACGATTTTCCCCTGGGGAAAAGTACCGATATCGGCACCATACACTGGGGCGATAATCTCTGTTGTAGAGCCTGCAGCCAGCCAACAGTCTCTCTCTGATTGGCTGGGTCCCCTGTCAATCTTGACAGGAGACCCAGCTTTCACGCTGACAGGCTGCAGCGCTGTGTCCTCTCTCCCTCTGTCTGGCTATACAGCGTATAGCCAGACAGAGGGAGAGAGGACACAGCACTGCAGCCTGTCAGTGTGAAAGCTGGGTCTCCTGTCAAGATTGACAGGGGACCCAGCCAATCAGAGAGAGACTGTTGCCTGGCTGCAGGTTCTACAACAGAGATTATCGCCCCAGTGTATGGTGCCGATATCGGTACTTTTCCCCAGGGGAAAATCGTCCCGTTTATCGGCAGTCACATGCTGGGAGCGATAATTGCTCTAGTGTGTGGCCAGCTTTAGAGGTGCATATTAAAAGCAGCAAACTTTTCTTACCGTAATAGTTCACAGTCAATTGCATCGGGCCCATAGTGACCAAACAGATTTTTGCATAGTGTGTGGCTTGCTAATGTCACATCGGCCACTATCATGTCACCTGTCAAAACTTATGTGTGAGTATAATTTTATGTAGTATAATGATGTATTTACAAGGTACTGCTCCATGCAGACATAGACTATATTCAAGTATTATACCAGCATCTGTGCCGGAGTTGCAATACTTCAGTTTGTTGCAGGCATGTTTTCACTCACTGGCACTTGATGGGTGCTGTCTAGTGTGTGTGTGTGTGCGTGCGTGCGTGCGCACTTGCCCTGAATGTTGCAGGCATGTTTTCACTCACTGGCACTTGATGGGTGCTGTCTAGTGTGTGTGTGTACTTGCCCTGAATGTTGCCAGTGAAGATAGCTACAGCTGAGCTTCTATGTTTTTTCTGTAGCTGGTTAAAGCATTGGGTCACATACATAGGATTAACACCCATGTGGGGCTTTATCAAATTAACTATGTGTGAATTACTTCCAGGACATCATATAGGACTTCTAAATGGAATCTTCTGAATTAATAACTTAATTGTTTGGGGGTTTTTTTCTGACAGTCAGCCAATAAAAAGTGATCTTTTGCCTGTGTTCAGATTATTATTGTGACTGAATATTATTATTTTCTGTGACAGCTGACTTTAATTAGCATAAATAGCTGTTGTAAAAACACTCTTAATAATAGCATTACTTTTCTTGTATTTTCTAAATAATTTCACCACGTATATACCTTATGTGTACTATTTATTTTACAGTAAAACACTGCCAGTAGCTGTTCTTGATCCATAGCTATACCTATATTCTGGCATCTCTGTGATTAATATTTGGCCCTTTGTATAATCATGGTGTTGTGTTTGTTTGTCTATGAATTATTACAAATAATCAGATGCATATGGTACTACTAAATCTTTATTTAAATTTGTGCAGTAACAGAAGATAACAATTAAGGCAGAAATAGCCTACATTAAATATCAGAGGAACATAGAACAGTCATAGTAACAACAGAAAACAAAAGAGAGGAAAGAGTAGATAGAAAACTGGAGAGGAGGAAGATAAAAGAAAAGGGGGCGGTGGGGCTGAGGAGTAGGGAAGTACAGCTTCATTTTGCTGCTGGAGGATGTGGAGTGCTGTCAGCAGCTATGCAGGAGATAGTGAAGCAACACATCAAGTAGAAGAGGTATAGGAGGGATTAGATTAATAAAGTCTGGGGAAATTTTAAATTGCTTCCAGGGGAATCACATTGAAGGGGGAGGAGGATTTCCAATGGATTGGAATGAGAGCTTTTGCAGCACTACTGAGTCGTTGGAACAGTGACCTTCTGGCAACAGAGGGGGTTGACTGGGTCAGGCATAGGAGCTGACCAGTTTTTGCTGGATCTTATGAAATTAATTATATTGTGGGCCTGATGTAGAGTTCTATGCATTCCAAAACTTTATAACCAAGGCTGTGATTATATAAGTTTGCTTTGATGGTTAATTAAATAATACACTTTTACACTTTTACCATTTTTGGGTTTATTGACTTGCACCTTTGCAACCCTAAGTTTAATATGACTGATAAATTTACGAATGCTTGGTGTCCTCGCAAATTTGTATTAAGGCCTTGTGCACAAGGGTATGCATTAATCTTTCCTTTACATATATGACTGAGAAGCTCAGTAGGGACATTTTATTGTTTTGAGCTCAATTCTCCTTATAAAAAGTTCTGGTATAACAACAAATTCCTCAGTCCATGGGACTACATACCATCCTCTTTGGTAAACCTCATATATTCATGGTCGGACTTGAGCACATAGCCTTAAGAGTGGTTCCATTAACTTTATTTTCCTGCTGTGTCTCTCCCCTAAATTGAGTTTTGCTAATAAGTTTCTGCACTGGCCTTCAAATTGGTTTTATTTGGACTCCAGCAAGGAAAATACCCCAGTAAGAGACTGCATGCCAATTTGTTGTATCAATTACTGCATCCCCTGCAGGGAATGTTTTTTTTTTTATTTTTTAATAGGAAATATAAACTCAAGCATTGCCACATGTGGGAATAGAGCTGTAAGGATAATGGGAATAACGTGAGCTGTTTTGTGCTCAAAATTATTTATTGAAGTGCCTGGCTCTTATGGTCTGTTATTGGAAAGCAATGAGCTGTGTTCTGGATATGCAGCATAAAAGAACTGCCTTTGTGACGTGAGCTGACGTTAGATAGAATTTGATTTCTACCCAGGTTATATAAACAAGTATCCACTGCTCCCAACCTCTCTTCCCTCATCTCCATGCACACCCCTTCCCGCCTTCTTCGTTCTGCTAACCACTACTGTCTGACCTCCCTACTGATCATCCCATCTCATGCCTGTGTCCAGGACTTCTCCCGTGCTGCACCTCCGCACTGGATTGATCTCCATTCTTCAGTCAGACTCTACCCCGCATTGCAGGTCTTTTAGAAACATAGAAAGTGATAGCAGATAAAAAGCCACATGGTCCATCCAGTATGCCCAGTTTTTTATTTAAAACTCTACTGACCCTAGACCCTATATACTATCAATTTAGTTTATAGATTTAGGATATCCTTATATTTATCACATGCATGTTTAAACTGTTCTACTGTGTTCGCCTTAACCACCTCAGATGGGAGGCTATTTCACTTATCTATCACCCTTTCAGTGAAGTAATTTTTCTGCACATTTCCTGAAACTACCACCCTCAAGTTTATATTCATGCCCTTTGTGTTCTATTACATCTCTTGAAAAATGCCACCTCTGCCTGGCCACAACCCTTGATATTATTGAAAGCTGCTATCATGTCCCCTCTCCTTCTCTGCTTCAAGCTATACATGTTTAGTTCCTCTAGCCTTTCTTGGTATGGTTTGTGACACATGCCGTGGACCATTTTAGTTGCTCTTCTTTGCACAGTCTCTAATGTATTTGTCTTTCTGGAGATATGGCCTCCAGAACTGAACACAGTATTCTAGGTGAGGTCGTACCAATGATCTATAAAGATCTATCACTACTTCTCTCTCTCTGCTACTAATTCCTCTCCCTATGCAACCAAGCATCTGACTTAATCAGAAATACACTTTATACATTAAAAAAATAAATAAAAGGATCAAGACTAATCAGCCTATGAATTCTAACACATGGGACAGTGTGACAAGTCCTCTCTCTCTGCTACTAATTCCTCTCCCTATGCAACCAAGCATCTGACTTGCCTTTCTCGTTGCTTTGTTACATTGCTTGGCTACCTTTAAGTTACATGAAATAATGACTCCCTTTCCTCCTCAGTAGTTTCTAATGTAGTAGAAAAAAGATGAAAAAAAATACACAGAAATTCAGATAGATTGTTTATCGGTCATATTATTAGAGTCAAACATGAGCGCATTCAGTGGCAAAAAAGTATTTAAACCGTATTATGCAAGGAACAAGAGAGACTGCAAAAAAGCGGAGCAAAGTTCCACTGTGAGGCGTTTTTTATTTTACCATTAAAAAGGTTTCTGTTTTGTGTGTGTGTGTGTGTGTGTGTGTGTGTGTATATACACTAACTTTCAAAAGTTTGGGGTCACATAGAAATTTCCTTATTTTTGAAAGAAAAGCACAGTTTTTTCAATGAAGATGAAGATAACATTAAATTAATCAGAAATACACTTTATACATTAAAAATAAAAATAAAAGGATCAAGACTAATCAGTCTATGAATTCTAACACATGGGACAGTGTGACAAGTCCACTAGGAAATCCAGGATGTGTGAAACCTAGAGATCAGATGTACCTATCCCCTCTCGGGCTATACACAATGAGGAAAAAAGATGATAAAAAGAAAAACATTTGTTACAATATAAATACAATATAACACCTTAAAAGAGGAACTCAAAGTCCATACCAGGGAAGAGATGGCAAAAACAGGGTCCAGGAAAAACGTCTGAGATGTAAGAGGGGCCCACACAGACGTTGAACAGGGGGACACACCGATCACCTGGATGGAACACTGGATACCTCGTGGAGCTGGCTGACTGACGCGTTTCAAGCTCGTCTGAGCCCTTTCTCAAAGTCCTAGCCAGCGTGGGAGATACTTCCTGCTTTAAAGGTGGACGATTCTTCCGATTGGAGGGTATGCGCACATGGTTCTTCGCGCTGCACCAGGTGGAACGCATCATGGAACACATCATGGAACGCATCCGTCGCGCTACACCAGGTGGAACGCATCGTGGAACGCATCCGTCTGTTGGAGCGCTTCCTGACCTACATGTGTCATGAATAGAGGTCGTGTATAGTAGAGTAAAGAACATTCGTGGTGGAACGCACCTCCCCTTGGTGCGTGTCACCAATAAAAAGAAAATGTTTGGCACTTCCTGGATAATACACAAAGTTTAAACATATACACCAACGACCCGATTGTATTGGACAATTACAGGATGCATAGATAAAGTGCTATTAAGTGGGAAAACAATAAATAAAGTGCTAATGAATAGTGCATCCAAGTATTTAAATGTGTAAAAACCACAGGATTGATGTGATATATGATGGTAATCTAAAATTACAGATGTCTATTGAAGGATGGTGATTTATCCCTATAAAATGGATACCATAAAACGCTAAAACAAAATAGGTAGCGAGTGTAAGGCAAATTAAACCCTTATAGACATGTAAAGGGAAATTGCCAAAAAATACCGAGGTAAGTGAATGGTAGTTATTACATACAATCCAGTGCTGTGAAAATACATTACAGGTGTGTTATTATAAATTACCTTTGACAAATAATAAAACAGATTAGTCACACCTAATTAAAATATATTAAAAACAAGGGATGTGTAAATTGTCTGTTTCTACTATGCGTGGGGAAAGCCTGATATAACTTTATCCCTGCTAGTCGAGGGATTAGACGTAATGACCAAAAACAAACTGAGATGAGATAATCTCTATAATAAGTGGTCCCATTGATAGAATGGATCAGGACGGGAAACACAAAACAGTCTAAAATGAGTGTGGGCATGATAAAACATATTCAATTGATAATAAAAATAGGGATTCTCCATTTTAGGGTACTATTGCTACTTTTCTAACCAATGACTTTATGGGATGCAGTTGCTGCTTTGAAAATGTTGTCAAAATAGTGCTAATTCGATCATTTTATTAATGAATAAGTAAGTATGCCGATCGTCATGTTTACCCGTTCGTTCAGAAACCACTGCCGCAGACCCGCCGCACCAGACCGGACATGTGAGCATTATAGGGGAGACTATATAGAGTTTTAAGGTTAGGCTTTGGGGAGGGGAGTCTTAGGGTCAGGCTTTGGGGAAGGGAGTCTTAGGGTTGGGCTGCAGGGAGGGGAGATTCCGGTGATGTGAATGAGACCAGGATCCTGGTCCTGTGTTTAATGACCCGGGACTCAGGCACAGGAATAATGAAGGGGTTTTTCCCGTGTCTGACCCCAGTAACTGGTGATGTGAAAGGTGCTGACTCGGGTTTTTATGCAACATTAAACAAATCCCTTCACCGGGAGCCATGCGCAGCCCCTACACTGTCAGTGTAGACCCGAAACTAGGAATTTCCTGGGTCAACCCTGCAGTGTTGAACGGCTCTGAAACGGGAATTTCCTAGGTCAGAGATGGTATTAAAACAGGCTGTTTTTTGTGTTCTCGGCAAGGCAGAAGCAATCGATTTCTGTCTGGGAGGAAATGGCCCTTTTCTCAGCAGCGACTCACCCGTTTTATCTGTGCATACATGGATTTGATAAATTATTTGGTTATATTGATCCTTAACAATACAGTATATGCAGCTGTTGAGCTTTTAGAACACTGCACCTGTTTCCTAAATATGTCAGAGGGTTTTGGCATCTTCTGCTTGCTAGTTTAACAGTAGGAAGGTAATATGCAAATTGTTCTAACAAAGCAACAGTCTTAATTACCCAAGCCCTGGATTAGACATGTTTCAATGTGCATGAGTTGCCATCAACAGATTTTTTTTGTACCAGTGCTTTAGTCAGCAGCTTCAGGAAACATGTCTTTTCACATTTGATTAGCTGTCTCACTGTCAAAGCTTTCATTTGCATCTGAAAATAGTATATAACGTTTTGTGTAAGTGTGTCCTCATAGTTATTCATAATTTTTAATTTAATTTTTTTTTTTTTTTTGACAATGAATGATTGTGAGATATACATAGAAATTTTCTGTAGAGGGTGAAATACTTCCTTTTTCTCTACTACAGCTTTTTAGACACCCCATTTAGCGTTTTTGACTCTTACTTTCTTTTTGTAATGCCAAATCTTTGCAGAGAGAAAACAGATATATTAGTTCCTTTAGTCCAAAATGCTCGAACCACTAACAAGGATTGCCAGCCCTGTAATAGTATAGAGGAAAAAAAGCTAAGTAGTGAGCAGAAGGGACTAGGTATAAAAAATATGATTTATTAGATCTGAGAGCACTATGTGCAAAACATTTTTGTAAATGTATAAGATACCCAGCAAATAAATAAAGATACAATCAAAACAATATATTACAATAAAAAATAATTAAAAAGTGTAAAACAGACGTTTCTATTACCGTCTGCTCACTACTTACCTTTTTTCCTTTGCAGTTTTCACCATGCTATTTTAGAAGACAAATTACACTCAGCTTTATATGGTATATTTATTTGGTAACAGTGTAGTTCTGTTGCAGAATATTTCTAGTTTTAGTATTTCTAGTAGATTAAATATCGTTTTTATGTAATGTATGTGCCATACCGTGTAAATAGTGTGGAGGTGCCATTTGTCAAATCCTTCACCTGTTTCTGCTCTAATTTCACACTTTAAGGGATTTCGCATCTCAAATCTTTCTGGGTTTGCCCTCTGATCTAAATCAGCTCAGTGCAAGGAACTAATCACAAAATGGCAATTTCTCACATCAGATAGTCTTCAATAATTCAAGGCAGGTACTGTGTTGGTACAGAAGAAAAAATTCCAGCATGAAAGCTGTCATCTGACCCTAGATCTTCCTAGAAATGTGAAATTAAGTTCATAGTGCTTAACCATTAATTATTATCTAAAGAGCTTGTTGTTTCTCATATAGGGCAATTGATTATGGCATAAAAGTTATAGGGCCAGATTTACTAAGTAGCGGGTTTGAAAAAGTGGAGACGTTGCCCATAGCAACCAATCCGATTCTAGCTCTCACTTTCCTATTACATACTAGAATGTGATTGGTTTCTATCTTGAAGGAAACTTGGTTACTTTGGGCAACATCTCCGCTTTTCTTTTCCCGCAGCTTAGTAAATCTGGCCCCTGTTTTGTCTCGGGTAATCATAAAGTTTTGTAATGAGCATTAATATGTATCAACATTAATAGCCATTATATGAAATTTATAACACTAACAAAAACATTTTTTTAAATCTTTAAGAGGTGAAACATGGAAAAATGAAAGCCATAGCCCCTGCATTGTACAGAAGTCTGACATTGTACAAGTGTTACATAGCAAGAATTCTGTTTGTTGTAGTTTATGGCTTTATGGATAATAGAAACTTATTTAACTATAAAGACTGTCCTTTTGTTGCAATCTATATTTTACATAGTTTAGCAATGATGGTATAAATTAAAATATCTGTTAGGTAATTTTGTGTGTTTGCAGACAATGTACAATGTATATGCCGCTACTTCAGTGTAAAATCCTTATTCACTAGGAAATGTGTTCCCTAAGTCTGCTCCTCATGGCCAGGAGCTGCAAGGAGAGAGGCTGTACTATGGCTTTTGTGACCTTATACCTGTTTTCTAAAATTTGTGTTTTGTTTTTGCAAGCAACTTAAGAAGTATTTGTGTTGTGAATATTTATTATGTTTGTTGGACTTAATACTTATGCAGTGGGACTACTCCAGCATTCTTTCGGTTTAGCGTGAGCCTTGAAAGCGTTATAAAGACAATTAGCTTGCCACAAACTGAAATGGTTTGGCAGGCATTGCACTAAGGGCAAATATATGCAGATTTACAGTGGAAAACTCCCCATAGGCTAGTAGTGCTAATGCTATTGTTGCAATATATGCCTTCTTGTGAGGGGCTGTTTATTTATACTCTTCCTTTTGGTCTGCTTTGTATATAATGTTATTTCCCCACTGAAAGAGGAGAGTGCAGTTTCTTCCAGACTTCGGGAGATTGACCACATCACACCATGTTTCTGGTCCTGCCACATTTAGTTAAGGGGGAGCTTTTCTGCTTTTGAATATGAACGTAAAATGTATTACCTGTTGACTTGCAGCCCTGTTAAGAATTAATATATTACTTCCATTTTTGACATCTAAAGCTCATACTATGAACATAATTCTGTGCATGTTATTCAGATGACCATAAAATGTTGTCTTTGTAGGCTGTTCTCAAATAGTGAAAATCTACCACGCTGTAAGATATTTTTTTTCTTTTAGTGAAGTACTTTCTTCATGACCACTCTTGCAAGTGACTTCCTTATATACATTTAGCAGAACAAATGATGAAAATGTGCAGTTATTTTGTAACTGAATCTTTGATTTATACCTTTTATAATAGAATGGCAATTCCATGTGTTGTTATATGTATTGCATCATATATTCAGTTGCCATCTCTTGACCATGAGCCTGATCCAGAACAACGCATCGGAGTGAATTTACGCATGGCGGAGACGTAAATTCGCAGTTTAGAACGCACTGCGCATGCGCACCATAGAAAATACGCACATTCACGTAGCGTAATTGTGAACGTATGGGCCATTCACGTATGTGTCACGTAAATACTTACGTGTGGGCGTGCCTAAATTGAAAAACAGAATTTAGTGCTGTCCAATTAGTTTATTTATATATATAAAACTATTGGGAAACTTTCCAATAGTATTGGCTTTAGTCTATACCTGGGAAAAAGTATCCTTGGAGTAGGAATTGAAGAGAGAAAGTGAGAGAAACCTGGATTGGCCAAGTTGTGTTCTTATGCTAATTGTATGGACGGTCGGTGTTGTTTTTATTACTGCTAACACATAAAAGTGCCTATAATATCGCAATGCAATCCCCTGAGGTCTGCTTCATTACTTGATGGAATACTATGTCTGTATGCTTTTTAGGAGAACCATTGATGACTCCCTGCCAAATGATGGCCTCTGAATATATCCAGCTTGGTGCCTACAAGCCTCAGTGTGATGAGAATGGCGAGTTTGTTCCTATGCAGTGCTGGAGAGGAACGGGATACTGCTGGTGTGTCTACAAAAACGGGACGGAGGTTCCAGAAACTAGAATTCGCGCTAAACCTGACTGCAGCGGTAAGTGACAGCTTACAAGACCACATGGTGACAGGGACTAGAGGGGTTTCTTGTTTATTTCTTCAGATCAAGTCTAGACAACCTTTTAAGCAGAGTATACACTGGGCTTTTCAGCAGATGATCTTTCCAATCACACAATCTAAAGACCGTTTCCCCAGATATCTTACCAGTGTGTTACTGTCCGAACATCTCCTAATAGACACAGAACACATTTGCAAAAAGCAAAAAATATCTTTCCATCATTGATCTGGCATATTAGGAGCTCCAAAAGATCAAATCATAGGATCACAGACCATTTCAAAAGATTTTTGAGCATCTTTGGACAGTACTCAATGCTCCAGCAACACTGCCAGTAACCAATAACAGACTTTACCATAGTTAGATAGCGTTAGAGTTAGGACCATCATAAGCAGAAAGGCCTTGACAGTGGCTGGTAACTTATCATATATTTGCAAATATGTGTAATGGACATTTCTGCATTTCATTTTACAGATAGAATGGTATAGTTTGCACACAGTGTACATTTTAGCAGAACTCCTAGGATATCCGTAATACTACAAATAACTTTCACCATGCAGCTACTGTGAAATTACAGAATGGTTTTATATATTGCTGTTAACAAAAGAATCTCCTGCAGGCAAAATCCTTTGCAGCAACAGCAGAGTCAGCCGATTGGTCAGAAGCTTTTACCATCCAGCACTCAGCAGTTCTCCCCAACACCACTTTGTGTGCTGCCACTAGACAGTAATAAGTACACAGCTCATTCTCTGCATAAACAAATACATTGCTTGCTTGCTAAACTCTTCAAGAGACACAAAAGAAGCCAAAAACTGTCTAAAATATTGCAGTTCTGCATATCATGTCAGTCGTTATCTGTGTCGTGTTTGGTATGGCTGCTAAGCCTCTTAAAAGCAAATTGATCTGCTTTTTAAATTCTAGGAGGTTGTTATATCTTCCTAGCCTAGAGGCATTATGTTGTCACATCCAGAAAGAAAAATACGACATTGTATACTATTCCATTCCTGTATTGCCTTTTATTTTTATTATTCATGGTCTTTCATTACAAATTTATCTATTATTTAAGGTTAAGGGAGATTTTTATAAGAGGAATTAGATCTGTTTCAAAAAGTCATCGTAGTGATGCAGACATCAGTAGTTACCCCTGATTAAGGTTTTTGAAGAGGTGCAGTGAACATAGTTACACTCTTCCCACTTTGGTTCATGAATGTCTCAATTGCTTGGGTCTGTAAATGTATAATAATAGATGGATTGATTATACCTATAGAATTAGTAGGCAAGTCTGATATGGTGCTCTTGTGTATGCTAGCAAAAGTGGTGGAAACAAAATAGAACAATGGTCATCGTTATCATAAAACACAAAGGTAGATTAATTCAACCTCCCAAGTTTTGCTTTTCTTTACTTATAGGAAAAGTTTTACTCCTGTATTCTGTGCACAATTAAATGCCCCGTATCCCATTTCACATTTCTTGTATCCACTGAAATTGTAACATATTGTCAATTTATCTGTGTAAATTTGAATACATGTTCATAACAAAGCAACATCATTTTTTGCCTGGTGTTTATTTGTGTCCTAAATCTGCTTGGCCACTTTTCTTTTTATATAGTCAAGCTCTATTTAAAAAAACAAGAAATAAAATCTCTCTTCTCTGTTTTCTTTTAGCAGCACTTTCCACAACTTGTCCCGGATGTAAAATAAACACAAGAGCTAGTTAGTAGTATTCTATATAATCACTTCTGCTTCCTGAAATAGAGAGGCTGCTGCTCTTGTAGTCATGCCAGAGGTTGCATAGAATCTGTCCCTTTTCATTACTGTGTTGGCCTTGACATAAAGCACTCTCTATTCCTCAGTGCATAGGCTTCCTGTTTTGATCTCGTCCTCTAAGCTTTGATGTAATCCAGTTTTCTACACTCAATAAATAATCCCATCCTTACAAAGTAAATATTGTTCTGTGCCAGATTGACCTATTCTATAAGGCTGTCAATTAAGGAGGACTCTTTTATGTCATGTCTCCTCTTGCATTGGTGTAACGGTTTCTTCACACATATAACTACTTATACATGCAGTTTTATGAGGATAGTAGTTTCTGCAGGTTTTATACCCTTCCCATTCAATGGCACTATGGAGTATGGTGGCATTATTTCTGTAGAGCCACCCACAAGGACTGCTTGATAGTAGAGCAGCTATAGCAGTACATGAAGATTAATGCCACATCATTTTGCTTATCTATTATATGATAAGTGTTTATGGTATTTTTGTTGAAATACCTTAACATTGTCCACATTTAATGGGTAATTTAGAAGTGGAAGTTTTATCAATCCCTCAACTAAGTATTTAATTTCCCCACTGCTCCTATACCTCTTTCATGTGCCTCCACTCTGGCAAAGAATCGCTTACACATTTCCCCATTTCCCAAAAATCTGCCTTCCTAAAGTCTAGCACCCTTGTCTTTGTATGGTACGTGCCTCAGTCATTATACTATCCCATACTGCTTGATGGTTACTGGATCCTAGGTTCTCACCCACACTTTTGAGATTTGTAAGTACCAAATCCAAGATGACCTCTTTGCGAGTGGGCTCCCTCACCTGTTCCTTAAGGGACACTCCCTGTAATGAATTTAAAATGTCCCCACTTCTAGTGGAGCTTGCTGAAGACTCACCCCAGTTTACATCAGGTAGATTAAATCTCCCATGATTATTACCTCCCCATTTAATGCCATTTTAGCAATGTCTTGCAACAGGACATTGTCTATTTCCTTGTCTTGGTGGGCTATATATCACTCCAGTACAAAGAATAACCCCTGTGTTTCTATGGTTACCCAAAGTGCCTCTGTTTTTTTTTTTCCAATACTCACTATTAAAGTTGAATGTAACTCTTACTTAACATACATTAATACACAGAAAAAACAAGAAGGAGGAAAAAACCAATATAGGCGCTGGAGTTCACCAGAGAGTTCCCTTAGTATAATTGGAAAAATGAAGAACAAAATATACATAACATACGTTAATAAACCTCCAATTTTATCCTTCCTAAATAAATTATAACCCGGAGTAGCTAGGTTCCTACGATATCCAAATTATCCTTTGACATTATTGCAATTAGTTCAGGGATCTTATTTCCTTAGCTCTTAGCATTTACACACTTTGCTCTGAGAGGTTGCATTATGAATCTCCTATTCTTCAGTTTATTATTATTGCTAGATATTTTTATATTACTTTTTATGTTCTCTTTTCTGTTAGTTGCTGTGTTAGTAACTGGTCACACAACACTTCTTGGTTGGGGGAGCAGCTATTTTTATTATCTGTATCACTGGCTGCCAGGCTATGAATACCAGGCAGGTTATGCCTTTGTGGGTTTAAACTATACCCCCTTTAAATAACACACAATGTACTAATCAATTACTACAGCCAAAGTAATTAGCACAGCTGACTAATTATCTAACAAGAGACAACTAATTACTTTTAAACCTCACCCAGAAATTATACAAAACACAAACAATAAACAATACTATGCAACAATCTTAATCTGAAGTACAGAAATTAAAAGTACTAAATTACTATAAGGTAAATATAAAAGGAAAACAATAATACTTTACAACTGCACAGCTGATGTGTTACACTAGGCCCACGCAAATGAGTTTACTGCACACCTGAGACAACTGAGGTTACCTGTGGAAAAATGGTTATGAAAACTCCAGTTACAACTCTTAGATGCTTTCAAAATCAATGCTTACAAAACCAGGCTATGAAAACCAGGCAGGTTACACCAATTATATTCCAGCTTATTGTTTTGTAGACACTATAAGCCATCCTTTTGAGGTTACATTGGGGCTTTGACCTTTATAACAATTGGTAATTTGTCAAGCAGAAGAAGCATTAGTGTTTATGACAATGGGAGCCATTGGTGCTGTACTTTTGCATAGTGTGTTGGCTGCTGCTGTTTCTTCTAAGTGACCACAGTCATTTCCATGTCCAATAACCTCCTGAATATTCTTTGTAACTGAGCTTTTTGAATCAGCCACATTTACTATACATCATCAAGATATTGGGCTGGATCCTCACTTCTGACTATTTTGCAGTTGTATTTGTGAATAATGGGAGCGTGAGGATTGGTGGGACCATGATAATCACACATTTGTAATTAATGGGAGCGCGAGGATTGGTGGGACCATGATAGTCACACATTTGTGATACTGCCGCCAACCTGCTTCCCTTGTGCCAGCCCACCCTAAGTTGTCCAACTCTTGCAAACCTATTTGGCAGGTGTTTGTAATTCTGGATGGCTATACAGTGCTTTAGCAGGTCTGTACTTTACTGTAATACCAAGCCAATCATTGTAATCTGGACACATTGTTGGGAGCTGCCCAAGTGTCATTTTACTGGATAGGGCATGATTGGCCTAGATGCATGCACAGAACACAAAAGTGCACAGAAATGAAGGGACAATTGGAACTGAGGAAACAGTCCAATATGATTGATAGCAATGAAATTACTTTTTACCACCTGATATGTAGTCCAGTTATAGATATGTTGCTTCATGCTTCTATTGTATTCAGATAAGCTTGCAATGAAATGAAAGACAAGCCTTTCCTCTTTATTGTTGGTTTTAGAGACTGGATGGTCAGTAAAAGATATGAAGGTACGTGGTGCACAGAGAACCTCTGACAAGCCACAAACCAAGTTTAATACTGTAGAATAAAGCAAACTCGTTTCTGTTTTCTTTTCATGAATTTTGTCATGAAATTCCCAGGAAAACTTCCCACATGGAATACGTCTCCATCTCTTCCGTTTCTTCATGGTGTATGGCACATATATGTCTCCATGTGTTATACAGGACAAGATAGCATCAGATCCTTCTGACCATTTGCTATCATGACATAGCTTTGTTTGGGTTTTTTTTATGCCTATTGCTTACAGCTATTCTTTTGTTGTTTTTACAGAAAGATCTGGCTTTAAAACCACCTGAACGAAAAGAGAGATGGGAAAGACATCCTGCTAAGAAAGCCAGAGAGTCAGGGAAATATATCTGTACAGAGCCAAATGAGAATGGGCACAACCATGATGCAGGAAGCTCTGAGCGAGAAATGGAGAGAGGAAAAGAACGCGACAAGAAGAAATTCCCGCTGAAGACATTTAATCGGGTATGGCTTTTTAAACATTCTAATTCACACTTTCCTCAGGTATGGCTTAAATCTGTGTAATTTACACTGTAAAAATGGTATTATCATTGTGGCCATGTGTTGGTTGTAAGGAACCCGACAAACATTAACGCAATTCACTAGAATTTGAAAAAAGTCTCCTTAAGCTCACATATGAAGGTGGCTCCTAATATTACTGAAGCACACTATTTAGAGACCAACTATTCTGACTTGACAACATTACAATAATAAGGGGCAGAGCGGTACTGACTCCCACACACTACTCTATTTTCCTGCAAGTCTAATGAATCAGCAAATGGTGAATTTCTCATTGAAGTCATTTTATAAACATTGTAGGTTTCCAGCCAGAAATGGCTGTTTTAGAAATAGAGAGAGCAGAAAGCTCATTTTCAGCTGTCTCTATTTAGAAAAAAAGCCATTTTAGAATTTTTTTTGAATGGATAAGTATGTTGATGAGTATACTTACGCATTCCTTTGTGGAGCCCGCCGGAGACGCCACCAGAGAGGTGTGTAACCTCTCCAGGGACTTTTAGGGTTAGGCTCTGGGGAAGGGAGGGTTGAGGTTAGTGTCCTGGAAGGGGAGGGTTAGGATCAGCCTGCGGGGTAGGGGACTCATACCATTGGGAGCACCGTCTGTGGTGCTCTGGGGATTGCCTGTTTTGATTCTTCGAGGCAAAAGCTATCTATTTTCCAGCCAGTACAGAACGACCCTTTTAAAATAGGGCTGTTCTCAGCGGAGAAATGTGATACGTTGGGCTAGTTCCTATTTTACATTTAGTTGGCCATGCAATTACTCTGCTGCCTATTCCCTTCACAGGGACAGTTTTCCAATAGCCTGCATCAATTTCTTAATACTTCTGGACAGCCACAATGTTTTATTTGCACAAGTTGATGTCAGCACACCTATAGGGCACATGTAATATTGAGTCATGCATGCTTGCGGCCTCTCTGTCGAAAAGGTGTGTACTTTTAATTCTGAATGTGGTATATTGCCTTCTGATTGGAAAGCGAAAACTCGTGTGATTGGGCAGAACACCTACCACATGTTTCAAGCCTTATGTCACCCTCTAATATATCACTGAGAACTTTGTAGTTCTTTCATGACCTGTGGGAGTCCCCGCTCCAGTGGGCTGCCTTTAGAAATACTGGGCTGAAAGTTCCATTTTGGCTGTCTATTTTGAATGGCAGTCGTTTTAGATTTCTTTTTTTTTTTTTATGGAATGGGTGAGTATGCTCACCCATTCATTTTCACTGACACTGCTGCTGACAGCTCCAGAGAGGTGAGTAACCTCTCCAGGGTCTTTTAGTGTTGAAGGGAGTGGGTGGGTTAGGCTTAGGCTCTTAGTGAGGGTTAGGGCCATAGAAGGGGAGGATTAAGGTCAGGCTGTGGGGAGGGGGTTTTTAGGGTTAGTTTATAGAGAAGGGAGAATTAGGGTCAGGCCAGGGAGAAGGGAGGGTAAGGGTCAGGCTACGGGGAATGGAGAGTTAGGGGTAATGGAAGGGGGGAGGGTTAGGGTCAGAATTAGGGGAAGGGTTGGGGTTTGTTTTTACACATACCTATGGGAGCACTGTTTCTCATCGAGGTATAAGCAAATGATATCCCAGCCAGCTCAAAACGGGCTGGGAGAGAACGGCCCTATCAAAATAGAGCCGTTCTTAGCCGGGACCCACACCCTCTCATGACGTATATTATTTTTTTCTCTTTTAATTAGA
The DNA here is from genome assembly GCA_011038615.1 of Limnodynastes dumerilii. Lineage (NCBI taxonomy): Eukaryota > Metazoa > Chordata > Amphibia > Anura > Limnodynastidae > Limnodynastes > Limnodynastes dumerilii. The sequence goes on along the minus strand of WWET01000126.1, from coordinate 540,150 downwards.
GTTGTTCTTTTAAGAGACAGTCATATTTACAAGTAGTTTGTCTGCCAAGAAACTGCCTTCCATTTTGCATACCTAATTTGCTGTTAGGACTTGTTAGCAATTAAAAAGAGTTTTCTTCCTCTCCTAATGACTTTGAAGTTTTGAGGGTTTTTTCATAGATCGTTATATCATATTTATCTGAACACAAACATGTGGCTCTTACATTATTGATTAAAGAAAATGTGTTTTCCATAGAAATGCTGGCTGCTTTTACATACCACCATACAAGAAACTAGTATAAGCCAGAACTGTTATGTATGTGGTTTTGTCTGCCATTACATTCACACTAATGAGCAGGTTTTTCTCAAATAAAGTTAACACATTGTGCCCCAGCACTGTCACGATGGTGAATTATTTGTGTCAGTTCTGTAACAGAGGGTAGAGTTGAGGGGCCGCAAGGCCTTGTGGAAAGGAGCAGCAGCACACTGTGAAGAGGGCACAGATGGCTGTCTATTCTACTGCAACAATAATCTGTGACTGCATCAAATTCACAGCTGCTCACCCAAACCACCAGGGGATCTCCCAGCCCAGAGTGCAGAAGAGGGATGCTCAGGATGTAGAGCTCGATACAGCTTATCTAGAGCCACAACATAGAAATTAGCTGCTCTTTCATCAGGAGAACTTGATTTCACTATCAATCCCCATGTTTATATCTTTACTGCCAAGAAATCTGCCTGCAAATGAATTAAACTCTGCTACTAAAGGGGCAATGCTTATTATAAAAAATACTTTTTAATTTGTGTTAACCCACTAGGAATAACAGCTGTTACCTTATATCAGGCAGCCTGTGGCAAAGCTCCCTTTATGCTCTGCCAGGTATCCGCTATGCCTGTGCTGTTGGAGCATGCTGAACGTTGTAGTTTGACAACCCCTGGAATGCCAAAGGTCTTTTTATTGTTAGGAGCAATTTTAAGCCCAGTAATTGTGGGGTGTTTACAGCACTATTGGATATTCTTTCATCAAACCAGTCACATAACACTGACTCTAGAAAACCCTACAAATGTTTCTGTGAGATATCATGCAACTGTGAACTTATCTGAATGAATAGCGTACAAAATTACTACGCATGCCCAGTAACTTCACTCGGTTAGTTACGGACGGACGGGCACAGAGTACGGCTGTCTGAATATGGGCCTAAGAGAGGAAAGTTGCACCTGGGCAAAGCTATGTTGTTTTCAGGGGGAGTCCAGTTAATTGTATTCTTTGCATGCAGGGATATATCTTTGAATTGCTTACTGCACACAGATACTGACCAGCTTTACTATCACACTGTTATTTAGACTTGGGATAGGAAACATCACCTCTCAACTCTAATACTGTTTGCAACAGATGAAATATGACTTCCCTAAAATCAACATGGTTTAGCCCAGGAGTAACTTTCCTCTCTTAGGACCGTATTCACACCTAGGAAGAGTCTGCTGCATGCATAGTAGGTCCTTTAAGCTATCTACGTACCAGTTAGTATTTTAAGTAGAAAGAGACGGCGTAATGCTGCCTTGAGGAGTGTTTAGATAGAAGTGGGGAGGGATTTAGATTAGCCGAGGAGGCGGGGAGAGGCAGTATCTGAGCGGACATTGCACTCGTAAGTGCCATAGGTACCTAAAAAGGTTGCGGGATGGGGCAGGTTGGGTGAGTTAGATGCAGATCTGTCCACACCTAACTCACCCAGATCTGCGAATACCGTCCTTCATTTCAAGCTCCTTCTTAAATCTGAATCAGGCCCATTGTGTTTGACTGCAGTCTTTTAATCTTGGCTCCTTTGTCTACTTATGCCCTCTTACAGATTGAGTGCCAGTCTCTGCACCCTTTTTTTTTTCTAAACACGTAATAGCTCATTCTGTGCCTTCTAATATGTAGGGCTTCGGCTTGTGCTGCTTTCCTCCCTTGCCCCCACATGTTATGTACCTGCCTGAGCCACATTTAGATGTCAAAGATCAGGTATTTTATAATGTTCAGGAACGAGCGGCACTCCAACACAGAATCTCTTTGGGCTCATAAATGCTCTGTATAAGAGCTCTATGCATTGGGACTGATGGTTGTTTCCTAAGTACCAGGACTTTGACCAATGTTGATAGGCAATGCATATAATGCAACAATATGGACAATATGGTTATGGCTTTTATTGCACTTCACTAGTATTGGAGTGGTTTTCATCTATGTACAATACTTCCTCTGTAGGGATTATAAGGTGTATCGGTTCTCCACTCTCTGATATGTGATCCAGGAAGTGTGCAGCCAGACAATGAGAGCAGGAAGTGAACTATTGTAGAGGTTACAGGAAAGGGGAAAATCATCACAAAATAAATGTTCTTTGTTGTAACATAAAATGATAGTGTTTTCCTTGTTGGTAAAAAGGTAAGTTTACATTTTACGGCAGTTTTATGGTTTTCCTGTACAACAGTGTTTGGGTATTGAATGGAATTTATTTAATGACGTACATTACAGTGTAACTGCTGGCTACACTATATTTCACTTCTGCATATAACGGTTACCTTTTGAAAGGAATATATTTGACTTAAATTGTATGATTAAGTGACTGTGATCAGGCAAGATTGTTGATGACATAGAAACCATTTTCTAGATCTCATTCTGCAACAAAGGTCTATATGTACTTTCCAAGCATTGTCACATTGCTCTTTTTTTTTTTATTTATGATTACATAAAACAGAGCTTAAAATGATGTAAAACATGTTTCCATAGTCATCCTCTAAGTATTCTTGGACATCACACGATTATCCTTTGGCTCCTTATGGTCAGTCACTACTTACAATAGTTATCCTCTGCAGCGATTCTAAGCGACAGACTATAATTGTCATTTTTCAGCAGCATCACTGAAACAGAAGTGTGACAGAATCCATAACATTTCTATCTACAGATCCATAAAAATGAGCTATGTGCTACACATTATGTTTTGTGCCTCAGCCTTGTCCTAGTACATTGAGAGTCTTTTCAGGGATATTGGTTCAGCCTGTGAAATGACTACCTCTACTGTGTAGGTGATGGCTACACTTCATATGTAATTGCTTCAGTGAGCTGTGAGAAGTGCATAAATATTTCTACTTTATTATCAAAATATTGCAGTGATTTTAGTTGGAAGGAAAATGCCTCTCATCAAGGTATATTTCTCCCAGCCAGTATGCATGCTGTAGTCCTAGAGGAACATGCACCAATAGGTTGTCGTCTACAAGAAGAGCAGAAGCAGAAACATTCTGTGCCCTGAAATAAGAGCAGTACTTCTCTGTGAAATGCAGTCTGGCAAGTAAGCTCACCAGAGAGCACTTTGGCCATAGGCAGAGCCCTTGGCGGCTGATGGTCATGCGGTAAGGATGTGCTCTTTGTGAAAGTGCAGGATAGCTGGGTTGTTTGTTTGTTTTTCGCCATTTTACCCCTTTTGTTTTTCTTCCACCTTTTATCTTGAGAATCCTACTGTGCTTTGTTTCTAGCGATTGATCAGCTCTGTGACGAAATGAACTTTGTCTGGTGATGCCAAATTGATTCTTAACTTAGTCATTCTGTATGAATTTCATATCTGTGTCTAAATCTATGTAGAGGGTGACATGAACCCTATAAATATGGCAGTTTCTATGATAACAGGACATAGAGGAATTGTATATGGTGTGTGGCATTACAGTGTGTTATAAGGCTACAGGCAGATGAGTGGAGGAGTTCTGTTTTCTCAGCACAAGTGTCTGCAGTGTAATAGGGAATTGCATTATACATCATGCTGGTTCTGAGAATATTCAGTGTGCTGCATACATTGTTGTGGAATTGAATTGGCATAGGGCTGCTTTGCTATTTATATGCATGCTACAGCCATTCATGTTTTTCATAACCCCCATCAATAACCTATTCCGTATGAATGATGCTACTGCCTCCTAGATGCACTATATGTCCATTCTTAATAATGATATACTAGAATATGCTGTTAAAGTACCAGGTTTTGTGGTAACAGAAGTACATAGCTGTAAGCCACAGAACTATCTCTCTGACCGTGGTTTTAAAAAAAAAACATGCTGAAAAAGTAATTAATGAAAATATAATAGTTATAATGATTCTAACATTTGTTACCATACATATCTCTATCACTTCACATTACATTTGTCATTAGAACATCACTTTGGATTGCCCTTTTACTCCCTAGGTTCCTTGTCAGTTCCTTAGTTGCTTTCATCACCTCCTGACCCTGGTCCCTCAGCAGCTAACCTTTCAGTGGGGATAAATTGTTTGCTCTGAATTAACACCTTTCGTTTTCAAACTTTTTCTATATAAAAGTGTTTTCAGCAATCATTTCCTCCCTGCGGTACACTACCTAGCTTTTTTTTCCTTCACTTTCTATTACTACAAACTACTCTACACATTTTTTAAACCATGTCAGATTTTAGTATGAATGATGATGTAGTTTTAAATATTACATGAAGTTGATTCTCTTGTAATATTTAATATAGGAAAAGTTTGTTATTTATTTTTCCTTTACCACAATGTACCAAAATTATAATGCTTTTATTTATCTTTTTTGTTATGGGTTAAAAATGCGAAACGCCCTAAAGTCCACAAATTTTTTAAAATATAGCGTAGCTTTGTGTTGAAGGCTGATATTGCTTATTCATGTATTGCCTTACTACAAACTACTCTACACATTTTTTAAACCATGTCAGATTTTAGTATGAATGATGATGTAGTTTTAAATATTACATGAAGTTTTCATATTAATATGCTTCTTGATAAATGTATGGCTATTATTGGCTGATTAGCCAAAATATTGTTTACTTTGTAACTTGCAATTGATTTTCTTGTAATATTTAATATAGGAAAAGTTTATTTATTTTTCCTTTACCGCAATGTACCAAAATGATAATGCTTTTATTTTTTTTTTTTGTTATGGGTTAAAAAAGCGAAACTCCCTAAAGTCCACTCATTTTTTAAAATATAGCTTAGCTTTGTGTTGAAGGCTGATATTGCTTATTCATGTATTGCCTTCCTGCTCCAATAAAAGTAGAAAATGTCATTTTAAAATCGCAGTATATTGTGAACTCTCTCTCTCTCTCTCACTCACTCACTCACTCACTCACTCACTCTCTCACTCACACTCACACACATATTTACACATCTAGGCAGACTGATCTGTTCAGAGACCTTTGTTGGGGTCTTACTGAAAACAACAGGACTGTTGAAATGACACAGACATCCAGCCATGAGGTGTAAACACTAAGGAACGTGCTACTTCACAATCTGCTGGGAAAGTATTACATGTTTATTCCAGAGCAGCACATTGTGAAAATGATAGCACTTAGCCAAGTCACACCACCCTCCGTACTTCAATTCCTATTTTGCTGTAGGGGAAATCTTGCTAATTTCCTGACTGAAAAGAGACCTACAGTATTAAATAGTACAGCGCTAATAATCAATAGATAGCTGTAGGATTTGATACATAAAAACAAACTGCAATTACAATATATTTATTACAAAACCATAAAATAATAAACACAACTATAAGATACAATGTTGAAATCCAATGCACAGATATAAAAATCAAAGAGCCATATATTTGATCATTAAGCCATAAATTGATCTGTAAATAGTAAATCAATCTCAAGTAATTGTTGGTTATATGTGAAATAAAATGCAGCTGCATATAGTAATCAGTTTAGACTAAGAAAAGAAATAAAACCGGTATGCTATGCCTTAAGCTATGCCTTAAGCTGGCCACACATTAGAGCGATTATAAGCCCGATCTTACAATTAACGTGGATCAGGCCAATAATCGCTCTAGTGTGTGATACGGACGAATTTCGAAAACCTCAGATTATCCTACCAGACAGGCTTTGGGATGATAATCTGATCGAAGAAAATTCCTGATTGATTATCTTCCCAAGGGTCTTGTAGTGTGTGGGCAAGTCCCGGACAGGGTAACTGTGGCCAGAAGGTGGAGGTGCCACACACAACTGACCGGAGTTTCTCCTTCAGCCAGCCCTTTAGAAAGCTGCAGAACATCCCACACCCAATAGGCTAGTTACAGGGTCTCCTTCAGAGATCATCACTCGACCTCTGCTGTGTGTGGTGCCGATATCGGGACCCTTCCCTAGGGGAAAATCGTCCAAATATCAGCCACCACACGCTGGGAGCAATAATCGCTCTAGTGTGTGTCCAGCTGTAGTATTACTCTATCCCAAGTTCTAGCTAAAGCGTAAATATGATTATTGATATTATAATACACAAGTGCTGTCCAGGCAAACCTTCCACATCTCCTAAAAGATCCTCCTGCAGATATTAATGGGTAAAGACCGTTTCTATTACACGGAAAAGGATAAAGCTCTTGCTCTGGGTTTTAAACCTCCGTTCTGGATGCTGTCACTGATGATGGATGTCGAGAATATGTATATATATATATATACATATACATACATACACCTACACCCACGTAAGATGGTGATTGCTCAAATTAATTTATAAGTTAATCTAGCAGGTGCTCTATTTTTGGAATAATGACAATAAAATATTTTATTTATTGAAAAGAACAAACTGTGTCCATGGCTATTGGTAAACTGTCAAAGTGTAAATAGCAGACTTGGCAAAATTAGCAACAGCCTGCATCATTTACTACAGGAAAAATATTTCATAACTAAGGACCGGATCCAGGCCCCTGCACGCTTTCCGTAAATGTCTGGCAGTACCAACAAGAGAAGAGTGACCTCTCCCTCTAGTGCGGGCGTTATGCTGCCATAAGCCTGCCTTAAGAGAAACGCGCAGATCAGGGGTCCGTACGACCACATATCCATTTATAAACGTGAAAACCCACCCCACTGTACAATTTAAATGCCCCCCCATCCACCTTGGTGGGCGGAGGGGAACCACATCACATTTGTACTGAAATGGCACTGTACAGGACTAAGTTCCATAGGATGCTAGGTACATTAGCTTTACGTTTGTAACACTAGCGTAACATCTGGAGGGCGCATGCGTGCATAAGTGGGGTGCTGGACGCAAGTGCCCTAAGCTATGAAAAAGTGAGCCATAAAAAATATATTTTGTTAACTCATGTTGCTGCTTAACCTTTTCCTGGTGAGTATGACTGCACTTTGCTCTTTTTTTTTAATTACCTTATTAATTAGGCCTTTGTATCTGCTGAGGACCCATAGAGAACCTATCCTCTTATTTCTAATGAAACAGCACCACCTGTGTCTTCGCAAAGCCTTATGCTGGTATGAGCACTGAGAAACATCAGCCTGTGATTACTGGGTCATCGGTGCCCTCTAGTGGACAAAGACTCTAAACCATTGTGCAGCATGACACTTTTAAAACGGTTTCCCAGAGGTGTTGTCTGTACAGGACTACGCCAACTCCGTTTATTGTATTACACAATCTCATAATATCTCATTCATTTACTATTAAAAGGCATTTTATTAGTGTAATATTTTGTGAGATAAACAAAAGCGAGCAATCTCTATTAGCAATTCACCATATTATTTACAAAAATAAATAAAAGTCACTACTGCATTATAATATTTGTTTGGAGAAGAGTTGTCTGGAACAAGATCTGTGCACACTGCAAGTTGATCGTCTTGAGTTTAAGTCCAGCACAAAGTATCAAGTGCCTGGAAGGTAGTGAAACTCCATTGTTTTGTGTTGGCTCTTGTTCATGACAGCCGTCCATCTCAAGTGTGTACTGGAGTCATTTCACTGTCTGGACAACTTGATACAGTGTCTAATCCAATAGATAGTAACTTATGACCTTGGGGTAAACCCCAATCGTAAGGCAAATATTGCTGTGTTTTATTTCTCATTACTTACTGTTTGCAGCTGTTGATAATAAGAAATGTCTTTGACAGATCTAGGCTATCATCCTTGTATATTGTATTTCATTGGGTTAATTCAGAATTCTGTTCTGTCAGATCGTTAAACTTACCGTAATGTCGTTCTAAATAAATCTGTAGTCTCCGATTCCCTGAGTGATGTCTTCAGTCTCCATCTGTTCTGGAAGGCAAAGACATCCAGTGTAAGTTGTTACTCGTGAGATCTGTTGCTGCCTGCGGCAATTGTATCACTACAGAATGACCGTCAAGGATTTGTCAGTTCAGTCCAGTTAACAATCCTTGACAATCCATGAACTGTGAGCAAAAGGCAATAAAAAATTATACAGGAACATGTTCACCCTCTGGAAGCAAAGATTTGGGCTGCAGCAAGAGGCTTTAAACTGCAGAGAGATTTGATTTATTGGAATCTTGTATCCTGCTCTCAGCCTGAAGAACAATCTTTGTTTTGCTTAGTCTTCATTGTTATTTGTATTGTCCTTAAGGAAAATTTATTTCTATCCCATCAAAATAAAAAATGTTCCGTCTGCAATCTAATGCTGAATGTAAAATTAAAGGAATTTGTAAAATGGTCAGTGTTAGGGCACCCTGTCAGCAGGTGTTATTTCTGCTTTATATTTCCTTAATTGTGGAACACACTGTGCATAAGAGACATGACACTGTGTCTGGTGTAAGCTACTAAATAAAGCATGTGCTTCAGTCACTCAGGATGAATGACAGCTTTACACCAGGAAAGACATGTACAGAAATACTACTCTGTGTCACCAGCAGGATGTGATGATTTTACTGTGCTAACAAATCGCATGTGTATTGGCATCATCATTTATATGATAAGTCGTTGGTGGCATCTCCTATTACCAGCCAACGTAAACATGATGTGACCCACAGGTTCCATGCATTCTTATAATGATCACCTTGCTACCACATAATATAAGGATGCATTATATTGATAAATATAAAATAATATTGTTTGGCTATCCTATAGTTATGTAGTGCAACTAAATTTTAGCAGCTGTGGTGATGCAATTAGAGCAGTCAGGGAGATTCTCAACACCTGGAAAGCAAAAAATTGACCAGTTCTGGGTCTCTATGTATGCTACAAGACATCTAGCAACTGTCACTCAAATTTCAATATGGAGGGTAACCTACATATTCCTAATTCTTAAAACAAGATTTTCCCTGCAACATAACCCAAATGTATATGCTTTCAGTGTTCTCCCCAGGGCATTTTAGCCGGGTACTCCACCCAGCAATTTTAGCTTACCACCCGGTCGCACCTGACCAAAACGTTGATTGTGATCTCCAGCTTTCAGTCCTGGTTGTGCTCCAATAAGCCGTAAAGGCTTTCTGACACTGCTGCACGGCAATCAGAAGCAACAGAAACTCTGTATAGAAGACAACCTGCAGCTTCCTTTCCTTCAGTGTGACGCTAACATGACCTAAGGTCACGTCAGCATCACTCGCACACAGAGAAGGGGGAAAATAGTGGATGGCGGGAGACACATGACAGCCCTGTCTCGTTGCCTCCGCCAGTAGATCACAACCAACAGAACAATATAGTTACAAGACAGGCACATTCTAATGCCCTAGAACAGTGATGGCTAACCTGTGACACTCCAGGTGTTGTGAAACTACAATTCCCATCATGCTTTGTCAGGTATCCGCTGTGCTTTTGCAGTTAAGGCATGCTGGGACTTGTAGTTTCACAACACCTGGAGTGTCACAGGTTAGCCAACACTGCCCTAGAAGCTTAGTTCCCAGTAGTGCAGCACCAGCGAGGCGTTTCGCAGAGGGAACGTATGTCTGGATCTTGTCAAGTATTATTATTGCAAAGTATTACACTGCTCCCACCCAGCTGCTATTTAATACCACCCGGCTGGCAATATTTTCTGGGGAGAACACTGGCTTTAGTAGTAGAAATACCTGCTTGAGTGGCCATCTAAAACAAAGTGCATGCTTTTAATTTCAAATAATACATATTGTCTATAATATTCCACCTGTAAAGTAGTAGTCAGTGAGGCTAATAGTGTGCCCTCCAGGCCAGGTCCCAGTAATTACATGCTACAAGGTGCCTGTTGTCTTTACACAAACACAGTCCATTATTGCTTCATTACTAGATAGGAATGGACAAAGTTCTGGGCTCCTGACATTCTGTAATCAGACCCTTAGCTAGGAAAGATTACAAGGGGTTGGGCACATGATTTGGTCTGGTTAATGTTACACACAGAGAGATAAGATAGCAGATACAAATGTCCCTGAATTCTACTACCTTATCACTTGTGGCTCATTAATACTTAATTGTTGTTCAATTTAATAACCACCACTGTTTTCCAAGATAAGTTTCTTCTCAGTGTGGAGTAATCAGTTTACGAGTTACACCTTCTCTGCAAACACGCCCTTTATAGAACAGGTGAGTGTTTCATATTGTGTCTGTGTGATAGAAGTCCTGTTTTGTTTCTTAATGATTTATTTTTAATGTTTGAATTATGCAGGTAAGTTTTTCACAGCCGTAGGGGTTTGTGGTAGTTATGTGTACAGGGACCCTGCCGGAATATGCTTGTTATCACAACACAGATAGTGCTAATTATCTAAACTTGGGAGATGTAACATGAGCTCAGGAAGTTCCGTTCTTTAGCGCTAGAATGGGAGTGAAAAAGTTGTTTCAACACAATTAAAACAAAAATGTAAAACAACTAATTGCAGAGTTTTTAAGCCGCAACCTACGATCACTTAAAATATGTCATATCATTCTTAGGGGTTGTTTACCCTGGGTAACAATGTTACATTTATTACATTCACAGATTGTAAAACTGAAAGATTAGAGACAAGGATCAATTCATAGATAATGTGCCTGGTTTTTATGTAATAGGTGACATTACGGCAATACTGTAGATTGAGTTCAGACAATATGAAGTCTCCTAACTGTCTGCTCTTTAATAATTTACTGGTGTATAATAACAAAAATATGTTGTGTTCACCATGTAAGAGGAGCATAGTAAAGTGCCTTCAGTTTACACAACTATTACATCACCATTAGTGGACCAACTATTAAATAGCTTTTTTTAATGTCATATATTACATAATTTAACTTAAACATGTTTACATAAACATGCTTTTATGTTTTGCTGCATTTGCTCAATGGGGGTGGTGAAAATTTGCAAAAAAAATCTCACAAAGGGTTAAAAAGGATTTTCAATATTGCCATAAGTCTATAGCTGCAACAGATGAAAGGTTTTCTAAGGCAGCTCTTGTTATGTTCTATAAATACAGAAAAGACCTTTTAACCGAGCAGTAAAAATAAGCATTCACTGATCACTGTCAGCCACACAGTGCTCTGTTCCAAGACGGAATTGAAATTTGTGCTGTTAAAACCATTTGAGTAAAGAATAACAGATCTATCAGCAATGTACACTGCCAGGGCAGCAGTAAAGTCAGGCATTATTGCTCTCTTATCATACAAGGATGTGTTTACAAGTTCACAGAGTTACAAGTGCATTGCATTAGAGCTCAGTGAGATAACATATTTCACACAAAGGCTGTACATATCCCATGCCTCATGTTAATCTCTGCTGTGAGTGGCTGAAGAGTGGCAACCTCTTATGTTAAGGGTTATAGAAGGACGTTGAAGGTGAAGTATTGGTCTTTTTCGTGTTTGGGACACAAACTGTTTTTTAAGAGTATGTAGGTTTTTTTATTTTATTATTATGGTATACCTATGATGTCTGTATTAACATGGTGTTTAATAATTATCAGTTCATATAGCTTTACAATTAGCAGAAAAACATTGTATTAATTAGTTAAACCAAACTTCCTGACATATACATGTGTTTGTAAACTGCATTCTAAATATGTGGAAGTTACATTGAAGCTTCTGTGCCTTATGCACCTTCCCCTTATAGCAGCTTCAAACCCTGACAAATGCCTCACACCCACATTAACAAATTGGATGTTTTTCATTTGATTATACTTATAATGTTGATAGCATTTAGTTATGTAGAAGCATCTTTGTCTTTCAGCCCTGATCTATGTGGTCACAGTGTCACGTCTGGTTTATTTTGTGTTTGTATAGGGAGTGGACTGTAAATGAGCTATCTGTAAAGACCTGCAAAACATTAATCTGTTTTTACTGCAGGAGGTGACAGCTTTATTTTTTAATGGCACTGTTGTTACCTCATAATCTTTAACAAGAGACCAATGCAATGGCACCATTGGATGATCTAACAATTCCAGAAAAAAATATAAGCAGTGTAACTCTATTACGGTTGACGTCAGGCTTGTGTTTAAAGAAATTGCTATTATTGGCTAACTGCTAAGGTTTATTACTGGTGTAACTGGCAACTTTATTACTGCTTTAAGAGGCACACTATAATGTTTTACTCTATTTTTCTCTATGATTCTTCACCTGTTGAAACAATGCAAGTAGGTCAAGTTATTAAAAGTTCTCTAAAAGTAAGTTCAGTTAAAATATTAGGCTGTCAAACCTACCCAAATAACAAAATTATAAGTTGTGTGACCTGACAGTGGCTTCTCCTTAAGTCATGTGACATAGCAATTGTCTAAAATAATGCTGTCATGTTGTCTTCCTTGGTTAATTAAACGGAGAATAAAGCTGCCATACACTAGAGCGATTATTGCTCCCAGAATGTAGCTGCTGATAAACGGGACAATTTTCCCCTGGTGAAAGGTCCCGATATCGGCCCCATACACACAGCACAGGCTGGGGGCGATAATTTTTGCTGAAGAGCCTGCAGCTAGCCTGTTGGCTGTCTGTAGTCTCTCTGATTGGCTGGGTCTCCAGTCAATCTTGACAGGAGACCCATGCAGCCAGCTTATTGGTTGGCTGCAAAAAATTTTTTTAGCAATGGGGAAAAAATTCACAGTATATGGCCAGCTTTAGTGGCATTGGATCATCTGTCTGGACATCACATGTGAAGGCTATCCAGACTACTTACTGGCTGCAAGCTTACTGCCCACCTTTGCTTTATAGCTTGTCCAGATAATTCACAATGTGCACATTGCACTCATCTATACACCGGACTTGCAACATGATTATTCCTTATTTCATTTGACAAAATCTGGTTATTCATTATATTTTTTACTTTTGTATATTCTACATATTCTATGTTCTAGGGGCACGTTAGTAAAAGAAAAATCATTTCTTACTTCCTTATTATGTTCAGAAAAAAGCAGCACTGACTTAGAGGGAATTGGTGGGGAAGGATCTTTAAACTGTTCTCATGAGTTTTCATATGTTGTTCACTTTAATTGCTGAAACTACCCTGTAAGGCTTATCTGCTGCTGTTTCAGTGATTGTTTGTTTTAGATAAGCACAGGGAGAGTGATAAAAATGTGATAACATTCTACAGATAACCACTCTTTTGAAACTGCAAGCCGAAGATAGATACTGCATTCTCTATGGAGTTACTCAAGTGGTCTTTAGTACCTATGTTTTCTCACTAAAACTTGGTAGGCAGCACTCATTGCTGTGCTTGCAGTGGACACACCAGTGCCCTATGTTTTAAAAATCCCTTTGAAAGAAAGTTGTTGGTAATTGAGTTAATGAACATGAGTTTAATAAAAGGTTATACTGAACATTTAAGGGCCACATTATACACCATGTAAAAGAAAACCTGGTCCAGATTTCAGTTATTAGATTTATGATTACTGTTATAATGTATTTATATAACAGCAAATATTTTACACTTTGTTATAAGTATACAAAATATATAATCATTCCAGTGCAGCAGAAGCTTAAATTTACACACACACAAGAAATGGGAGCACATGATGCAAATATAATTAGGCATCAGATCCAGATTGCAACAAAAAGTCGTTTTCCGATTGCTAGGACTGAAAATCACCCGCATTTTTGCTAAATAGCTTGCGCATTCCTAGCGCGTATCTGGGTCCAGAGTTCCATAATGAGTGATACTGACTACACGAAGTAGCAAAGAGCCCTTCATACTATCCAGACTTCTGCACTGTCCCCATTTTAAGTGGTGACGGCACAGAATGTTAAAGGTAAGGGTGATAGGAGATAGTGTATTTCCGTGTGAGTGCTCTCCCCTCGCCCGCATGAGAGGCTGAATCCAGCAGTAATTGCACGATGGATTCCCGTGAACATTGGAAATCTTGATCTGGTCCATAGAACTTAAATCAGAGACTCCTCAACACAGTGTAGTGAGACTGTAGTGCTAACCACTGTGCTGTGTAATCCTTACTTGTTTACACTGGGTGTCTAAGGGAGAAATGATCACACATTGCATTTATTACTTGTAGGCTCTAGTGGCAATACATGGGTTAAGACCCACTTTGAAACCGAGCCTGTGACAGGACACGCAGCTGGTGAACTCTAATCAGTGGCAGATGTGCAGCAAAATCCATCCCTTCTCTGGCAACATTTACACAGAGATAAATAGATTTTAATCATCTATAAATAACAGCGTGTCATGTCTAAGGATCACTAACCTTCTGTGCATCTCCCCCGGGACCAAGGGCAAGGCTTAATTACTGTAGCCTAATGCAAAGGAACAAGTAATCAGAGATTGTATATTAGAAGCAGCGGTGGAAAGAAATAAAGGGTGTCACACAGCCAATCTTAATAATGATACACATGGAGAGATTTCTGTTTCATTAATAAGTCTGACTAACAGCCCCAGGTCTCATTGAGGATCTATAGGGCTTAAAAGAGTGGGTCCAAGAGGAATCAAGAAGCAATAAACATTTCTTAGCACCTCTCTGCATATCTCATCTGGCTTCTCTTCCCTGCATGCAGATGGTGGGTACCGTTGAAATGTTGGTACAATATTTATGCGCTGTGCCTGCACATCCTAAAGGTGCATTGGTGCCACACTGTGGGGAAATGGTATAACTATGCAATAGGTAGTTCATGTCATGCATTGTAAAAAACCTTAGATGCTTACAACACGTCCCTTCTTTAAATATGCCATCTTGTGTTGTTCATTTGAATACAAAATATGGTTTTGATGTCAGGCTTTCTTGTGTGTATAATTTTATATTGTTGATTTAAAACAAAAGGGGAATTGTTTTGAACTCATCTGTATTGTTTAGTGTCCAATGATGCAATAAGGACTACTATAAAATGCAGATATGGCATGTAAGTGCACTAAAATGTTGTAGGTGACATGACAGGTTTAACTACTGTGATCTATGGGGTGTTTCTCTGGAAAGATACCAGTGTCTCGTTGAATATATTGATGTTCGTCATAAAGTACATTTTTTGATTCCAGAATTTTCAAACTGGCTGCTTCTTTCAATATAACATGAATAATTAGAGAGATCATTTTGAAGAACAGTATAATATGATAGTCTGTAAGATGCCTCCTGTAGTGTGCATGAGAGGTTGTGTCCCTCCCTCCTACAGCAGCTGCCAACTTTGTCTTTGTCTTTGGTACTAAATCAACATTTCACACAGAGTTACAACTATGGTCCTATGGCAAGAGCCCAGCAGCAATATGTGAACTGTGTCTGGATATTAAAGTTGGGAATAAGACAGAAGGGTTTCCCTTGAGGGAGGTCAGGAATGTAACTGGTGTCTGGGGTGACATCAGAGTTCCAATCCTTCTGTCTGCGTCTAAAGCCAGGCTCAGTATCAAGGAGAAATGATGTCCACACATTTTTATAAGAAGGAAGAGCCTGCAGACATCAGAGACATATTTAATTCACATATGTATGTCATTAGAGTTTTAAACTCATGCCTTGTGTCATAGATTTGTCTAGTATACCTTAGAGTGGGAGCTTGCAGCAGAAACATTTCAGGCACTGTAAGATTTGTGTACTCTTGGGGTTTCTCTCCTTGCATGCATTGTAAGATTCTTTTCTAGGTTTCAGCAGCTCCCATCCACTAAACTAGGCTAGTTAATTCTCCATTTCAATCATTTTCTCCAGCATTGAAGCTGCAGCTGTCCAGTATTATCTGGCTAGTTTTTCTGTCAGGAGTGTTTGGCCTTCCAGCAGTGAACAGGTAAACACTGATGTGTGACGTGCCCTGAACTATAAAGTAAATGCTTCCATATGTGTTACAATGGCTGCACGCTACACTCAGACTAATGTTTGTGTATGGCTTGTAATTCATTTGTCTTTCTTTTCACTCTCTGATGTTCCCAGCACCTGAGACAACATGCACTTAATTAAATAAAGATGCCCTCACAAATGGCCACAGGCAGTTCCAGACTGTAACTAATGGCTATTCTGAATTTTGTTCTGTAAAAACCATTGAATTGGGTTGTGTTTGGCTGGACAAAGTAACTTACATTGTTACAAACAAGGAATATACACATTAACATGAATTTGCTATCCTACGTAGGTAGTGACTGGCTGTAGTTATACTAGTGCAGTACACTCATCAGCTATGTTAGGTGGATGAAAGACAACAAATAGATAGGAAAAGATTTGTCCCTGGTCCTTTTCTGTCCTCTGCTTTCTAAACTGGCAGTGTGCCCTGCATTATGGGTTTTCTCTAGCACACTATTTGTTTTGATGTACATAGATGAATTTGCAAATACATTAAAAAGATCCTTTGGCCACAGGTTGAAATTGGTATCATCCTTCAGCTCGATTCAAGCAAATATCAAAGGCTAAATTAAGGGAAAATACAAAATAAAGCATTTTCATATTGGGGAATATGTGAAATAAATGTCAAACCTTTTGCCTGACACATTTATCATTGAAATTGTGACATTTTCATTAACATTGTGTCTTTCCTTAAAGGAAAATAGTTTACTACTGCTTTATTACGAACAAGTTGTATGACAGCCATGACATTATTCAGATGCAAGAGCTATTTTATTATAGTGACTGCTGCTCATTTGACCTCCGTGACAGCCATTTTGTCGTGGATGAAAAATTACGTGACCAAATTATTTTACAGTTTTCATATGCAGGATTTATGCATGTAGCAAGTGGCAAATGACAGGCCTAAATACTACATTAGTATAACAAAAACAGTGCTTCTCTATAAAACTAGTAATGCCCCTTTATAGATTGTTGGTACGACCTCACCTAGATCACTGCGTTCAGTTCTGGAGGCCATAAATAAATACATTAGAGACTGTGCAAAGAAGAGCAACTAAAATGGTCCATGGCCTTTGTAACAAATCATACCAAGAAAGGCTAGAGGAACTAAACATGTATAGCTTGGAGCAGAGAAGGGAGAGAGGGGGTAGGAAACATGTATATAAACTAAAGGGTGGTTGGTACAGGTCCATCTAAACAGCATTGTAGACCCTGGGCAAAGCAGTGCACAGCGAACCCATTTACAGGAATAAAAATGTAACCAAAACTTCTGAACATTATAAGCTTTGAAAAACACAAACATTTTAACATATAAATAATGAAATCATCACATTGGGTCAGACCCAGTACTTAGTCCAACAGGGGACCTATGCAAGTCATTTGCATAAGCCCCTTGTCTCGGAACATCTGCGCATGCGCGCACCAGATGTTCTGACAGCGTAAGTACTAACATACGTTACAAAGTTAATTACGTCAGTACTTACGCTGAATGGGCTGACCCTTCAGTTACAGGCGGGGATAGCCATGTAAATGAGGGGTCAGGGCTGGGAAGTCGTAAAAGTTGAGGTAGGAATCTGGACTCAAGTCTCCAGATTTCCTACCAACAGCGGGGAGTGCAGGGGGCGTGCACTCCCTGCTACGGGAGCGTAACTGGGATCTGCCCATTGTGCCCTCCTGCATCACGCTGCCCCTTCATTATCACAATGTTTCCCTTTTATCATCACACTGTGCCCCTTCCTGTGTGTGTCTACAGCCATCCAAAATCTTCCTCTTTGTGTGTGTCCAAACAGGCCTTTTGTCCCCCTCCTTGTACATCCAGCCAGCCTCCTGCCGTGTGTCTAGTCAGCTTTCTGCTCCCTCCTTATGCATGTCCAGCCAACCTTCTGCCCCTTCTTATGTGTGTCCAGTCAGCCTTCTTTCCCCTCCTCAATTGTCCAGCAATCTATACACACACTTATTTCTTGACTTTCTTACCTGGTTTGAAGTCTTCTTTCCTCCATGGCATGTTTTCTCTGCAGTGATGACACTGGTCTGTCCTAGGTCACACAAGCATTATCGTGATGGTTATGCAGTTGCACAGTGACACAGACATATAGGGCCTATATATTCAGACTTAAGAAGGCTTTAAGTTCCTAATTTTATGCACCCAATTAGCATGGGGACTCCCCTGACACGCCCTTTGTTTTCAGCTTCTTAGCCGACTTACAAGTGCCATAGGGGTTTTAGGTGTTTATATGTAAGAAGGCATATACTGCACATGAATAATAAATTAATATATGCAATTTAAAAATGTGATGGCTCTGAATCACCATTACGAACCTATTTCCTCAAGGTTCATAATGACTTAAAAATGAAGGGGCGTGCTGGGAAAACTTAAGAACAAAGATAAGACGATTGCATGCAGTTAGCCATTTAAATTAGGAAATCTTGGCACGGTTAGGCAAAAATGTTCTAAATTAGCCGTCCTACACATATAGTTACGAACATATAACTACTGGTCCTGGGTAGACTCAGAGGAAATGTAAAGAAAGAAATGTAAAGAGAGGGTGACATAAACTTCCATCTGAGGTGCTTGAGGCTAACACAGTAGAACAGTTTAAACATGCCTGGGATAAATAAAAGGATATCCTAAATTACAAACTAAACTGAGGGTAAATAGGGACTGGGGTCACTATAGTTTTAAATAAACAACTGGGCAGACTGGATGGGCCATGTGGCTCTTATCTGCCATCACTTTGTATGTCTCTAAGCACCACTAATATATGCATTGTTTTTGAAAAATGTGCCCACGTATAATGTTTGTTTTTCCATTGTAATTTTAGTGACAGGGGGCCGGATTCAGAGCTCCGGCCGCAATGTACGCGTGTACGCAATCTTCGTCGCAAGAAGTAACGTAGATTACACTCCAAAATTACTGTGCATGCGCAATAGCACTTTTCGCAGAGCTCCGGCCTCAATTGCGTTGCGGCCGGAGCTCTGAATCCGGCCCAGGAAAGCATAGAAATAAATAAATAAATAAAAATCTAATTTATATAATGTTGTATGAAACATTGCAGCTATTACCTTAATTAGTGTTATCTACAATATATTAATATAAAGGACTGGAACCAGACTTTGATGTTGGCAGTGGGATACCAGGATTAAGCCTATCCTGCAGCAATCCTTTGACCCTGGTATAACATTTTTGCACTACCCTTACTCAATGGCCTGGAAGTAGCACTCAGCCTGCCCTCAATGTACTATTAGCCGTACTTCTACATAATAAGGTCATGTAAAAGTTTTTCATGCTCTCCTAAACAATGTTTGCCAGTTTTATGGAAGTTTTTTTTTCATTGTATTATCAACTAGTAAAATAAATAAAAATGAGTACATGTAAAAAAATGCATATCTGTTAGTCTGTTAACAATGTAAACATTAGCAGGGGATTAGAAGTAAATAGATTTTAGTTTAAAGATTTACAAGTGCTGATGTGCTTCATTTAGAAGTGCCATCCATAAAGCAAGCTGCATATTTGATATAATAGCACTTGTGGGCCAAATACTGTCTAAACTATGTCATCTATCAGTAACTAAGGAGCTTTCAGGTAGCTTAGGGGCAGATCAGTGGCACAGTCCTGTCATATAGTATGTTAAGAATCCCTGCACACTTCTCCCAGGAGTATGTTTTATACATCTTTAAGAGTACTGAAAAATAAAGATCACGTATAATGTGCACTTCTCTCTTTGAATCTGCTAAACATCTGCCTGCTGAGGAGCATCTTTTCCTATGGAATAATTCCTATGGTGAATGCAAAGCAGAGCAGCATATTTCTGTTGCTGCAGGCCGTCTGCTGCCTTCCTTTTAATCTGTTACAGCACATTCCCCAACTACAATTAAAATGTTGACACCTGGCTCGTCTGGGCCGATTAGGCTTTGATTCTCTGTAATTATACGTTATCGCTCACATCCAGTGGCAATATTACCTTCTGTACAGTATGATAACACTTATTAATTCAATAAAATAAATCAATTCACAAGCAATTTTAGATGTAACACCTTGGAAACAGTGCATTAACCAATATCCGTATGCATCAGAAAGCCTTTCTTGTCATTTAATCAGGGTGGGCTGATTACAAAGCTGAGCCATGTCAGAAGCTAATTAAGAATAGCAGATTCCAAGCTTTGTGGCTGCTGCTGTTATTGTATTGGTTTTCTGAGGACTGGCAGGTTAATTTATTTACTGTGTAGCTTGATTTAAATCTGCTTTATAAAATGGCTACAGCTAGTCATCTGTTTAACACCTTTCTTCTCTATAGCATTCTGGGGGCACACATCAAGCTGAAGAGGTCACCTCCTAGTTCACTAATCAGTTTAGCACATATAAATCGGATATGTAGTTGGGTGACATGGTTCCACATGGGCTTGGATTATATAGTAGAAATGTTATGTCTCTGTATTTCATGTTAGCTTTTTTTTATCCCATTATAAATGGTTATTTAGATATATTTACGAATCCATTATTTTAATATACATTTTCTTTTATTATTTAAACTTTATTACTTAGACAAATAGTAGTTTGCAGAACTTGTATAATATAGAACTAATTGCATTTAGCAGATGATCCTTTTCCATTAGTTATCACTCTTGTGAAGCTGTATTGAGTTGCACAAATGATGAGGATTTCCATCATTATGCGGTCTTGGTATGCACCAAATAGCAAACTGATGGCTGCATAATCTGGTCCTAGTTAATTGTGAATATACTTCTGAACATCAACTAGCCTGATGTTCCAGGCTGCACAATCTAAAATATTATCCTGAATTACTGACGACCAATTGGTTAGGTTTGTGTTTGGTGGATTTTTTTTTTTTTTTTTGGGGTGTGGTGTGGGGTAAATTTTCATTAAATTAGATTTTTCATATAGTATTAATTTTGAATCCGAGTAGGAGCACAAGTGATCATTGTGCCAGATCCAGATTTTGATAACTGGCTATACAGTTGGAGTGGATAATCTTAACGCAAGAGGGATTACACTCACAAGTAATATCGCAAAGTAAAGAATAGATAAAAATTGCTACGATTTAACCATTCCAGACTTGCAACACGCTGCCATTTTAAGTGTGAACGGATGGAATGTATTAATGTAGATCCTGCTGTGGGAAGGCAATGGGAGTGGTTACCTAAGCTAATAATTGTGCTGCATTCAGAGATCTGGTTTTAGGATCCGGTTCATTGTTCTTAATCAGTAACAACCAGTTAACCACAGTGTCCTTGCGAAACTATTTACCGGTATTTAGCAAGGAAGAAAATTCTATTGATTCAGATTTTTGTAGCTTGATCTCTATAAAATACTAACCTCTTTTCCAGTATGATTTAGCACTTTACGCCTTGTTTTATTGTTTGCTTCAGCAGAGAGTACATAAAGTACCACTGAAGCTTTTAAAATACAGATGGTGTCCCTTAATCCCAAGTGTAAGAGCAGACTTTCACTTCCAACTTGGATCGTGTTATTTTTTCCCCTCTTCATGGCAGACTTTGACAGTACAGAAGACATTGTCACAGCTTGATGCGGCTGGATTGCTCTCTTGCATTAAGAGAAACATCTGGAGGAAAAATAGTGATTTTTACCAAAGAGCCCCAGCATAGTTCTGCTGCACTTGTTAGCTGGTAAACACATTACTTTCAGATATTGCTACCACATCTGCAATCTGGTTCTTTTCTATATTTTTGAAAAGTAATTGCCTTGTAATTGTTATATTCACATACATGCATATAACTTAATCCATAAACGCTTTTCCTTACCCCTTGTTACATTGCTTCTCCTCTTCTATCCATCCTTCTACCATATATTCTCTGCCCATAATTGAATAACTGGCTTACATTTTTTTACCATCCTCTCTTCACCAACATTTCTTCTGATCTCTTTGCTTGTAGTTTTGATTTGCTCCTGACCTGTACCTGTGTGGCCCTCTTACATCCGTCTCCTAACGCCTCTCTTGCTGACCTGCTTGAATGTTTTTCCATCCGATCATTTCTCATCACTGGATGTTTGTACAGATGAATTATCATTTTTTATCCACCTGTCACTGCTTTCACTTTTTTGTATGCCTTTAATGTGACCCTCAGTCTGTTCCACTCATCATTACATTAGAATATTGTAAAGTGCTGATGTCTAGTCTTTTATATGTAGTATATTATGTAGGGCTCTATCAAACTATTCAAATAGATTGTAGTAGAAGTTAACCTTTAATATGGCTTAAAGTATGTTTGAAGTTTTGCCCAGGATGAGTTAGAAAAGTAATGAGCAACCTGATTTACCCCAGGGACTACATGGGTTTCTTTATAGCTCCCAATGGGATGCATGTTATCTTTAATACTGCAAGTTCAACCGTTTACTCCGAGAAAAAGATGTCCTACTATACCAGCAGCCGTCATTAACAAGTGTAACAAGCTATAACAAGGAGGTGCATGTGATCCTATGACAGTCTATAGCTCATTGAGTTGTCTAGGGTCATTGAGATGAGTCATTCAAAAAGTGTGGCTTTCCATATAATTTAGTTGCCTCATTTGCCATAGCTGGGTACACGCTATGTCTTTCACGGGATTATTGTGCAGATTGCGCAATAAACCGAGTTGTGCAAGTATACTCAGCAACTATTATGCCTGCAAAGTACATAAAATCATTTAATTGAATCATTTAGAACATCCACTTTAAACCATCAAACTGTCACTATGTCGTCCTATATGTGCAGCATGTACACTGTTTCTATCTTCTTCCAAATTGTTCTTCCTTATGTTTTGCATTAGGGCCACTTCTGTGGACATACATATTCACATTTTTGTTGAAGCAGAGGGTTATGCTGGCCATACACTAGGAAGATTATCGGTCCCAGCAGAGGGTGGCCCGATAAACGGGATGCTTTCCCACTAGGGAAATGTCCCGTTATCGGCACCATAACCTATTCTGCTGGGACCAATAATCCAGTACAAAGCTGCTCTGACAGCTAAAAAGTATGCCTTTAAAGCTGTCAGAGCAGCATAGTACATAGATATGCGGCAGCGTCTATTGCAGGGAGCTTCACATACCGCGACTTCGATAATTGGATGATCGGGCCGATAATCCCTCTAGTGTATGGCCAGCTTTATAGTAGTAGAAAATCATGGATCTGCTGGTAAGTCTTGTGTAGGGTGAACCATTATGCTAATCAGTACTTGATATTAATTTATATATATCTGATCATCGTCAAAACATATAGTGTGTACCTAGCTTTAGCACAAATGAATGTTGTCCTGGTCCGTTTAATAGACCTAGTAGCAAGGTAAATGATCTGTTATCCTTTCAAGACATTGGGTTGGATTCACAGCTAGAAACTCTGACAGACGCTACATACGGAAGCCTGCCGTAAAATCGTATTGTGCATTATTCCCCAAACAATGCTGCATTGCATGCGGATCATTAAATCACACAGAAAGGGCTTTCAGAAATCACACAATGCAGTAGTCCGCACGCATGAAGATGGGCGGGGAATACTTATGCTAGGGTCCAGGTGACATATCCACAACCCACAAGTGGGAGAGCAGGGGGAGTGCCCTATTTTTTATTTTTAACGTGCGGGGTTATGGATCACCAATTCCGTATGCTAGTCTCCGCAGTGTAGGCCAACATACGGAAAATGAGCCCTAACTGTGAGTCAGGTCCATTGTAATGGAC
Source organism: Limnodynastes dumerilii (assembly GCA_011038615.1). NCBI lineage: Eukaryota > Metazoa > Chordata > Amphibia > Anura > Limnodynastidae > Limnodynastes > Limnodynastes dumerilii. Next base: position 516,579 of record WWET01000126.1, on the reverse strand, counting down.
CAGTTAGTTATTGTATAGTGTGTACCATCTTAAGACAATCAGTAAAGCTAAATTATGTCTGTGTTCACACAGTTTTGTTTTGGGTTTTTTTCTTTTTCTTTTGTGCATTTGTAACTTTGTTTTCCTAGAAATTACTTTTGAAGTAGCTTAGTAATGATATTTATTATATTATTTCTAATTTGGATTTATTTTGCTCAGTCATATGTAGAATCTTTTAAAAAGATTTAACAGTTTTCTATGTAATTTTTCTTAATCTTTTTGCCATTTATAATATTCACCAAAAGTGCTACTTCAAGTGAGTTAGATGTCAAAACAGGAACACATAAAATAAAATCTCAAAGTGAATATAGCAAATCAGAGTAGAGCATACTACATGATTACAGAGGATCTAGGGGAATAGGTATTCTCCTAGTGCCAAGCTACGGTCATTTTGAGCTACACAAACACGCTGGATTTTTCTCCCAGTTGATCTAATTAGAAGCTGTGTCTGGGACAGACTGATTCTCTTGGAATGCATTAGAACTCCCAGTCTCACGAAAACAAGTACAAGCTATATCTCTGCAATGGACTCCTTTCAGGAGGGTTATAACTGTATTCTGAGTCAGGTTTCAGTCTGGGGCTTAGATATTTATTTAGTTCAAACTATACAACATGCTTATTTTTCTTAGCTGTCCCATTTATAAATAAAAAAGCAACCAACTTCAAAGGGATCTTTGGAATAAAATAGGCAATAAAGCATCTTGAGGGCCTTGTCACAAGAAAACAACAGAGCTAGCTTGCTGGGAACACACATAGGCCACAATGAGTAACTGTTATAATAAACTAATAATGAAGTTATATAAGACAAACAAAATGGGATTTGATTCCTTTTTTTTCTTCAGATCCAGCATTTTTTTCTGCAATTAATTTAATGACTGTTAATCATGTTTTTATTATATCATTTAGAAACGTGGCATTGTCTCTGCCATTGTGTTGTATTAGAAAATATATATGTTGTGCCTAATACAATGGAAACAACTATTTTGACAGTGGAACTGTCCCATAAGCACAATATTATCTGGAATTAAACAAGTAAAATAACACTTTATCTATTATAAAGGAAATACTACAACACTTAAGCACACTGACATAGTTGGCATTTGTGTAAAGCTAATTCACTTTATCATGCATTTATAAGGGCAGTTATTGGCCACTGTTCTTCAGTTTTCACTAGGTAGGGCAACTAATCATATGGACTTGAATAGAAGTGTATAACTTGGCCATATGAGACTTAAAGGCCCATAGTACAGATTACAAGTATGACTGACATTGCAAAGAATTGCAGCACACTTGTATATGCATAATGGACTACTGGATGAATAACTAATGTAACTTCTTTTGGTCAAGAGACCCATCATCCTACAGTCACACTTGAAAATAAGTGTCTTCTCTTGATGCTTATTTTCTATATTTATTCATTTTGTGTGTAAAATAAAGCACTTCAAAGCTAAATGTATCCAATTTTATTTTTATTTTTTTTAAATAAAATATTTGCTATACTATGAAACAGAACTTCTTGTTATCTATTATTATCAAGCCTGTGATACTGATTTTAAGTGCAGGTGACAGAATTAGCCATGGTTGCACTGACAACACTATTGAGATTGTTTATGAAGGATGGTAAATACCATATTAGTTTTTACTATATGTGCATGTGACATTGTGTTATATGTTGTCTATTGTCTTATTTTAAGTATTTTAGCTAAGCTTTTTTATATGTACTTGTTATTTTTGGTCTTCTTCATTTACATTTCTAATTGATAGAAGTATAGGAAGTAGTAATATTACATTAGATATTATAAGCATAACTGAAGCTGGCCATACACTGTGTTAAACAAACAGGTCGTTTTGCTGGCATAAATATAATCAAACCTGCTTGACTATAAATCATTTGATTTTGTGGCCTCAGGAATATTGATAATCAGATAGGATTTCTTTCTGAGTGAGTGGCAGGTATCTAGCTGATTCTGTAACAATATTTCCAGCTGTTTTTAAGGACATTGGGGCATCCTGCTGTGTGTGTGACTATCATTAATGTATTCACTTGATCAGAGTCGTTATAAATTGTTTCATAGGTGCTCCAATCTGCCCTGTTTATCAGGTGACTTACACGATTATTGTGCATTTTGTAGCCAACAAAACCCCACTCTTTTTTTATCTGTCATTTTTAGTGTCTAGAACATTTGGAAACCAGGCTGTAATTTGACTGGTGGTATGGCAGTCTCAGGACAATGGACCAGAAACAGACTCCCATAGAACCGCTGATCAGATCTAATGCCACAATTGTCTGTATGTTGGACACTACGGACCTGATTCAGACTTAAGAAGGTGCTTAAAATAAGAGTAGAAAGTCACTCCTGGGCTAAACCATGTTAATTGTAGGGGAGTCATATTTCATCTGTTGCAAACAGTATTAGAGTTGAGAGGTGTCGTTTCCCAGCCCAAGTCTAAATAACAGTATAATAGTAAAGCTGGTCAGCATCTGTGTACAATAAGCAGTTCAAAGATATATCTCTGCATGCAAAGAATACAATTTACTCCCCCTGAAATTTGCAGTCAAAGAATACATTTTACTGGACTCCCCCTGAAGTCTGCATGGTTTAGCCCAGTAGTGACTTTCCTCTCTTATTTTAAGCACCTTCTTAAGTCTGAATCAGGCCCTACATGGGCTTTCCATTTATTTAGTTTCTTAATAATATTTCTTAGCATTTCTGGCTGTGATTCAATTTCCTGGAAATATGCAACCATTTCATTTGTACTTAATAGACCCCTTTTCTGTCCAATATATTTGTAATTAAAATGTCCATTTTGTATTTATTAGCCGGTAAATTGCCTCATAACAGAGACGATGATCATTAAAGATAATTTAGTGAAGGAATAATGGAAGGAAAGTGTTCGCTGTGATGCTTCCAATCATTCTAATAGAGAGGTTGTGTCCTTGGCTTATAGTTCATGTGGAGGTGGATTGTTTCACAGAGGGAGACTTTAGTCACTGGCTCATCACTAGTCAAACAGTAGCCACTAATAGTTGTAGGTCTAACCTGCACCAGGCCCCATCTTCTTCTTCCTGCCAGCATTTACAAGGGGGTCATGCTTCCTCAATGTCATACAAGGGGACCTGATTGTGAAAGACACTTATATGAGAGTGACTATTAAATAAAGAAAAGGCTTTGGTTCCACATTCCTTGCAAAAAAAAGGAAAATATCTAATCTGAACTTATTTTATGCTGCTTGCAGTGTGTATATATATATTCCATAGTGTGGGGAACATCTTATATGTAGCTGTACATGGGTTATGTTCGCTATTTTAAGTCATATGTATAACAACAAGCTGAACTCAAAAAAGGCCAAAATAGCCAGAAATCATTTAAATACCAACAGTGTTTCTTGCACCTTTAGCAGAGAGCAGAACCAGCTGGCTTGATAGATAAGTAAACGTTCTGCCTGTTTGCAGCAGCTGTAGCAGTGGTTCGTGCGGAAAATGAAGGCAGATGATTCAATTTGGCCTGTGCCCTGAGTACATTTCCAAATGCTTCTGTGTGTGCGCAAGATAATGAACAAATATATTGAGATGGCACAAGATCAATGTGAGTTTATCGCAGCAAAAGCATCTCCTTCTCCCCCCAGTGGGGGCCTGCGAACTCTGCTGGGTTAATGGGGGTGAGGGTCCCTCCGCTTGCCACCTTTCAGTACAACTTAAGAAAAGAATTTGTCTCCTTTTGCCCCAGGCTCCCGATTGCGCTCAAAGGAAGGTTTTGTTGAATGGAAGTGTATTTATTAATAATGAGCTGAGGCTTGCTGTCTGTGATCTGAAAAGTGATTCTGATCAGACACGGTTTTCCTGTGGCATTCGTAGGCTCAGAGCACAATGAGGTATTGTACATGTGCAGTGAACCAAAATCTCTCACCCAATTAACACCCTGTTCTGTTAATCTGTTCTGCTCTACAATTAAAATTGTGTGTGTATATGTGTGTGTGTGTGTGTGTGTGTGTATGTATGTGTGTGTGTGTGTGTGTGTGTGTGTGTGTATATGTGTGTGTGTATATGTG
>WWET01000126.1:490112-510471 GCA_011038615.1 Limnodynastes dumerilii | reverse complement strand
ATTTACTGGATGAAACCAAGTAAACTGATTTGCTTTAGTAGCACCTTATTGCAATGTATGAAAGAAGCAATTACTTAGTAAAACAATGGAGTTAAGCGACGCGTTACATGAACATTAACACACACACGTGTAATGTAATGTCAACAAAACATTGCTGTGTTTTACCCAGAATCAGTATAATCACCCTATGTGTCACATATGGTAGTAAATAAATAAACAGAGAATTTAATATAATCTATAATAATGCCATGAATTTAGGATATATGTAAGTTGAGTTAAAAAAAAATGTATGTAGAAGTTAGGTGTAAGAATCTGTAAATGAAATCACATTTACAATTTAATGGAGTTAAATATATTGCCTTCAAAATCTAATATATATATTAAAAAACCAAAAGAAGTCAATGCTGCACTATTGCAGTTAACATTCCAATTGCTGAGTGCATAACTCCCTCCGCCTACCCCCTACACATGGGATTCCAGTTGAGTTGAATTAATGTAAAATATGCTCTATAAGTACAGCCTGTCACAGGGAAAGCTTTGTGCCAGCTAGGTTCTATTGGACATCTTTTTAAGGTTGTTAATCGCAAACACATCCTCTTTTTCACAATGCAATGCAGTGGGTGCTATTAACCAGCTTGTTACCCATAGTGATTAGAGTTGATATTCTGCACTAAGATGAAAGGGTTAATGGATCCTTACTGTGATCATGAAGGCACTACATATGTGTATATCTACAATATATAGGTACCATTGCTTAGCCACTTGCATAGTAATGAGGGTTAATGTACATGGAAGAATAAGGACAAATTGATAGGATTAGACTGTTCAGAGATGTAGAGGGTTTTGGGCATAGGGAAAATATTGCACAGCTGTACTCATTATCACTTTACACTGCAACACAATCATTTACTGTTACAAAGTAGTTGATTCTACCAGTATTCTCTGCTTTTAGTTTCCCTGCTTTTATTTTGCAGAGTTAAAGAGGGAGTATGGGAAGGAGGCGGGAAAAGAGATCTCTGCAGCAAATGTGTTTAAGAGCTGAAAGTATTTATTAAAAATGTCAGGAGAAAAGTGCTTCTGGCAGATTAAAGCTGTATTTGAGTTGACAGCTTGGACAGGAAAAAGTGATGGGAGGGGAAGGGGGAAAAAAGGGGGGTGGGGGGTCATTAGCTGCACATTTTCTTATTGTGCAGAATCGGATGAGTAGATACGGGTTATGAATCAGATGGATGGCTAATTGAGAAATCTTTGTTTTAAAATGAACAGTTATCTATTGGTCAGAAGAATACACCTTTTGTGTTAGGCATCTTATTTTAACCTTATATTATAGTTAGAATTTCACAGTACAAATGCAAAACTTTGTTCTTTTTTTTTTTCAACGTTTAAGCAAAATCCCCTTCAGGTGGTGCAGGAATTGATCATCTTAAAGAGCTGCTTCAGTGAGGAGGCAAAAAGAGTTTCTATGGCAACAGCATGAGCCTATCACACTGTTGCATAATGATGTGCTCAAATGAGGCAAGCCATGTGTGGCATTTTGATTGGTTGCTGTAATATTTTATTAAGCGCAGTCTCCAATCACAATTTATCTTAATGGCTGATAAAGCATCAAAGCGTCCATAGGAAGGAATATGTTTATTATTTATTTAACTTCAAAAGCTATTCCCATACTGTTTGGTTTTCTCTTGTTACGCATCAGACTGGCATTCTGTTTTCTAATAATGTGCTTAAAAAAAAATAACACAGCAGATTATTTTTCACTCCATTGGTCTATTATATTATATTCCTTGCCTATAATGTCAGAAATAAGTAAATATTTTTTACCGCCTCGGTGTAATTGTTCCCTTAATCTTTTGTGGTTTTGTGACCCGTGTTAAAATCCATACATGGCACTGCATAATGGCTTTAAGACGAGTAAAAAAAAAAAAAAATCTAATTTTTTTTTCATCTGTTTCATGACCCAGCTTAAGAGCTGCCTGTGTTTTAATGGATTTTCTCCCTCGCGCAATTGAATGGATTGTCCCTCATTATCATTTAAATAGAAGCCTCAGTCCCTGTGAACATAGAAAATTTGAATGTGGTTGTAAAGCTGTGATAATGTGAAATATTCTGAAGGTGAATGAAGGGGTTGGGGGAGGGGTGCTCAATATAATTGTTGTAGGTTCTTGATTTCCCTAACACCACCCACTTACATGATGGGAAAATAGACTAATAATTGTCTCTGTGGCCTTGCCAAACTGGCTGTCCTAGTTAGCTGAAGCTAACACTCAAATTGTCGAGTGTGACCCCCCCACCCCCCCAGATGAATAAAGATGTATTCAGGGCACAGCAAGGGCTAAACATGAGTGATACCAAGAGGCAAAGATTAAATTGGCAATTATTGGCTTAGCAGGAAAGGTTGGCAGGTGCACCATGCTCCTCTGAGTCACCAGGGAAACACAGGAAATGCAGCTGCATTATTCACATGTATGCCGGGGTTAACTCCTTCACTGCTGTTCAACACTGCAGGCCTTGGAATGCATTTACAAGTTCAGAATCAAACATTTTTTTTATACATGTTTTATATTTTTTAATTAAGGGGAGTTTTTTGTACTGATAGCTTGTTTCGGTGCAGCTGTCTTTTGTCCTACGCTTTATTTGCCTTCTGTCTAATTTATGTCATAGTAGACGACTCTCCCAGAATGTCAGAGAGACTCCTGAAATTTCTCCAGGGATCCCAGGAGAGCAGACACATCTCCTGCATTTGGGCTTGATGACGTGATTTCTTGCAAACCCAGCCCCCTGGCAGTCAATGCTGTGAGCCATAGCGTTACTAGGTATGGATGGTGTTTGTTGACATAATTTGTGTCATCAAGCCCCACCCTATTTTAAGTATATCTGTGGATTGCAGCACTGATAGGCCTATGGCAGCTATTTGCTTTAAACACTTCTTAAGCCCTGTGCATTTCTCTTTTCCCTCCGAGATCTCACGGAAGTTGTCCTCTATGATTTATGTGATTGGCTTAAATTAAAATAAATGTGTGGAAAGTCTTAGATACAATTCTGTCCTCTGTCAGGCTTATTAGTAGTTTCTAACAGTAATTTTAGAACATTTTACATCCCAGTTTTTCATATTCACAGATAAGTACTTATCTGACTTTCCTCGACTACCCCTGCAACCTCCTGTATGCAAGGTAGTATAATACACAACTTACCATACAGACACACACAGAATGCAACATTTTTTTATCCATTGGCAATCTGAATGTCTGCCAAATTAAGGAGATTATTTGGTATTCGACAAAAAAAATTGATTGTACAGTAGGTGATGGCATTTGAAACATCCAGCCAAAGTCTGCCGAGAGTGTCTATGTATTTTGCTTGTCTACTCTCGTCTCAATCTGACAAAATCCTTTGTGTACTTAGCTCTTCTGGATTTATTATGCCAGGTACACACTAGTTTCCATGGTTCTGGGGGAGATTGTGTATCATTGGACTGCTCCTATAGGATCAGCACAGCAACGGTTGAATCTACCATCCAAGTTACTGGATGGCTTCTACAGTAAAGATGGTAACATCAGTCATCCAAGTTACTGGATTGTTTTGTTACAAATAGGTCCAGCATCCACGCTATACAATTATTAGGCAGATCAGCTGATTATCGACTCATTGGGCCTGATCCAGACCTACGCCCGCGAGCGTTGCGTATGATCGCCCGGGCGTATAAACTTTCACGCCCATGACACTCCCATTGATTGTACCTACTTACGGCGGCTGAACCCTACCCTAACTTTTTCAAGCGTCCGTGCGAATTTTCGTACCTCTACGCTGGTCGCACGGGGCTTAGCACGCCCATAATGTACAATTTAAATGGCTATCCCCGCCTCTGTGTAGTAACTCGAGCGTCCGGACTATCGTCGTACAAAACGCACGCCCCTTGGGCAAAAAATACGCTTTAAATACGCTCGCTGTAACGCTCATGTCCTTCGACGACTCGAAGTTGTCATACTGCACATGCGCAGTGCGTTTTTTTCGCCCGGTTTTACGCTCCCGACCGGCGTACGCACGGTCGCGGGCGTAGTTCTGGATCAGGCCCATTGTCTCGGTATAATGTGTATCTTCCTTTACTGTAGAAGCTAATCTGTACCTTTTAATAGTATACCAGGTCAAATCTGCACTTGAGCATTGTGTCCTTTTCGTAAACCTTGATGTACCATGTGGATCCATAGGAGTTATGTTTTTGTATAGTTATGTACTAAAAAGTAAAAGGGAGAACATTACTCTGCAGGAATCTCTTCAAAGATGTCTGCTCTCAGATTGACCCAGCCCAGTAGAATGACAGAGCCTTTCAGTGTTTATCTTTGCTGACCTTGCTCTCTTTCCTCCACAGAGCTCAGCTCAATCACTTTCTGGACGCGGTTACTCAGTAAGTTGTTTCTTTCCTTGCTATATCTACTAGTCAAGTGAAATCCAAACTCTTCAGAGCAGTGGACTACTTTGGTACCATTCTGTCCATTGTCCTCTGTAAATATAGTGCTTCAGCCATGAAAGGCAATACTAACCTATGCAGCCACAGCTACGTTTCCATCACCCTTACTTGATTTGGCTCTCCAGGTGTAGTGAAACTATGTGTCCCAGCATGCTTTAACTGCCTAGGCATTGCTGATTCCTGACAAAGCGTGATGGGAGTTGTAGTTTCACAACACTTGGAGAGCCACAGGTTGGCCGGGCTTGATTTAAAGCCTGTTGTTTAGTGGGATCCGTTGTAAACAGGCAGAGTTCTAGTTTTTTCTATATACCATTTAGATTTTCTGTGCTAATAATGAATAAACCACATCACAATGAAAGTAATGGATAACAATAGCTTCCAAGTGATAGGGAAAAGTCCGGCAATACCTCCAGTTTTTCGTGTTTCCTTTACTCTTATTTTGCTATCCAGCTCATAAAATGATGATCGAATTCAAGAGCTTGTGTGCACATATGTGACACCTGTGCAAAGCTATATACAGGGTAATATAACAGGAGCAGATTGTGGCCTTTACAGATCTGACAAACTCAATGAATCCCACTATTTACAACATAGATTTGTAGGAATTATAGGCCTGATGGAAATTGTAGTTTAGCAGCAAGCACATACCTGATGTTGTTTAAACCTGAATAAAATACTAGTTAGTGTAATTATGCATGTTGTTTGCATGACTTTTGATGTGCTAGTTTAATAAATGAAGTAATTCTTGCTTGGACTGTAACATTATTAAACCACATCGTTCTTTAGGGATCTTTTTCTACCCAATATGTATTGTCTTATCACCTTAACATGTAATATATTGCAACATATTGTTGCTTATTAGTAAATCTGTTTTTCTGATTTGATTTGTTGAATTGAAGTAAATGCACTTTAGTGGTAATTGTGAATATGACAGAGGTTTACAGTGGATTACTATTCATTTGTATTTGGATGTTTTGAGCACCTCCAATTCTGGTTCCGTTCGCTCGTGAGAACAGCCATTTTTTACTTCCTCATAGCCAACAGTGAATTGTCGGCTGTGTGTTTTTTAGAAAATAGCTATTTTGTGAAATTCACCCCATGAACCGCTGCTGGACCTGACCGTTTCCAAAGCTACAGTTTAGTGCAGGGAGTTGTACTTTACTAGGGTAGATATAGTGTGAGACTGCAGGGAAGGGATTGATGGGAGAAGGGAAGACTTAGGGTTAGGCTGCAGGGAGGGGATGGATCCTAGAAGGGGAGACTTAGGGTTAGGCTGCAGGGAAGGGAAGGGAGAGTTAAAGTTAGGATAATGGAAGGGAAGGGTTGGGGTAGAGGAAGTAGGGAGCATTGCTTACCTGTCTGCAGCAGGACAGGCAGTCTCTTAGTAGCTCCGTCTTCGAAAATGAGGTCTCGAAAGCGGCGCTTTGAGACGATTCACACCCTCCAGTTCTCAGATCTACCACCATATCTTCTGCTGTTCCCAGTATCATACAGTAGAAATTGTGAAGACCTAATTTCTGACCATGCACTTGACATTGAATAGGCTTCTGTATACAGGAAAGACGGCCAAATAATGAGATAATGAGAAGCAGAAAGAGTCAATCCCTGGTGTAGTGCAAAAAATATTCTTCCTCTGCTTATATACATATGAGGTACAAAGTAAACCTGTATTTCTCACATGCCGTCGGCAATAGAGGGCTTCGTCTGACAAACCTTGAAGTTGCAGGGAGATCTAAAAGAAGAAAAGCAAGACATGGAAAATGAGTAGCAAAGCATAATGAATCTGGCACATTGCTCTGCAGTTTCTAGTCATTTTAATGGTCACATTTTCTCATTCTAAAGAGGGAACAAAGGCCTTACAGTTACAGGCTTTGTGTTAAATAAAAAAAAATGGTACATTTTACCAACACAAACCCCTCACTCCTGGCAGCATTTCTAATACCTTGGGCTATAAATGCGAAACTTCAAACAGACATGAATTGGGTGCCTTGAATATCTTCAACCTCCTTACAACTTTTTATATATCTATTTGATGGTTCAGAACGATATTTCCCATGTTAAGAATGTCAATCGTCTTGTGATCCAGATACCATTGTTTATCATGTTAGTGGCTAGTTCTTAGAGAAAACGGTTTTAGAGTTACTAAACCTAAAATAGAGTAGAAGCTATATACAAAAATATGGATATCAGTGCTAATGTATTTACTTTCTCTTGATAAATAGCTGGGAATTGGAACAAAAGTAGTCATTTTATCTCCCATGATGATCTGCTTGTGCAGCTTTCACTAGAGAACTGCTGATATTTATATTGTCTCTGTTCTTTGCTTATTCATGTTTAATAGTTCTTCATTCAAATAGTAGGCAGCGTGTATATAATTAATCCTGACCGTTAAGTTTCTTGTAGTCACCTTGTCAGCTATTAACATTATATCATTTGTATCGTAAGCATTTACCTTGAAATCTATTCTTGTCACATTATGTTTGGAATAAATTTCATGTTTTTTTGCATATTTTTAGAAAAACACATTGACTAAAATTAGTTGTTTGAGCTTAATCACTAAAGAAAAAAAATCTTCCCCGTCTAACTATTCCCTTTCATTAATGTCACTTCAATTTATTTGTTGCCTTCCAACCCTTGAATCACACAAAATTACAATTAATTGTCTCTCATGAAACCCATTGGATGCAAATCATTGCTTGAAGCTTAGATAATGTTATTACATTTGTACATGCCACAACTGAATAAGACAATTGCACTACATTGTGATAAAAAACTGCAAGTGTAACACCGTCCAGTGGTAACATTCTGTTTCCGGATAAATGATCACGTTCATATATTTGTCAAAAAAGAAAAGTAGACAAGTTATTAAAAAAAGCATTTTAAAAAGGCAAATGAACAATAAACAAACATGAATTCATATAAAACATAGACTTTAAGGCTGGTATGGATCTCCACCGTAGATGTTTATTACAAATAAGTTTCAGCTGCTTTGCTGAATTTGCCTCTGCCACCTGTTGGGAGGCAATTCCACTTAAACCTTTTTCAGTGAAGTAGTATTTTCTGGAATGACCTCTACCTACCAGTGTCAGTGCTGCTCTTTTGATCTAATGCTTTTTTCCATTGAAGATTGCATCCTACATGTGCCTTTGGAACCATTGATATGTTTGAATGCTTCTGTCACTCTTCCTGGTCTTCCTTTATTATACATGTTTATATTCTTTACTTTTTCCTAGGTATGTTTTTGTGATTTAGGCCATCCTCCAGTTTACTTCTTTGCACAGTCCATTATATATTACCGGTATTTCTTTATGGAGATATGGACTTTAACACAGTGTTCTAGGCAAGACCTTAACAATGATATATTCAGCGATTTTATTACTCAATTTTTACTACTAATACATTTATTTGTGCCACCAAACCTCTGACTAGCCTTTCATCTTGATTTTTATATATTGATTACCGGTTCTTATAAGTTATCTGAAATAGTGACTCGTAAGTCCCTTCTTGCCCATTAGTTTATTTTTTTGTGAGTTTAATATATTATACAGCCTTTGGGGTTATTTCATCCAAGTGCATAAAGTTTCATAAAACTTTGTTTCACAGTTTTGACCATCCCTGTGGTCTAATGTTTTCTGTTTTTCATCTATGCTGCTGGGTATCCATTACTGTGTATCTGCCTCTGAGCTTGGGCGCTCATGCTAAAGAGGATTTTACTATTGCACTTCTGATTTTTGCTCGCATCAGAACATCCTTAATCCCCCACCTTCACATCCTCCAATCTATATTGCCTCAACTCTCCAATTTCCACAAAAATTCACCACAATAACACATCCTTAGATTACACAATCATCTTCTATATCAGGGCCACCTCACCTTTCTCAGGCAAATCACTCAAATTCAACACACTATAGAAACCCAAACACATCATCTGACACACATCACTCTCAAAATCCCTAAATTGTGCCCTATGGAATGCATGCTCTGTCTGCAACAAACTAACCTCTATTCATGACCTTTTCCTTTCTAACAACCTCAACCATCTTGCAATAATGAAACATAGCTCAGTGATTCAGACACTGCCTCACCTGCTGCACTCTGTTATGGTGGAGACAGAGGGGGAGGTGGGGTTGGACTACTACTTTCCCCAGATTGCACATGCAGGGTTCTACCCAATGTCCCTTCACTTATTTTCACATCCTTTGAAGTACATACTGTTCGCATTTTCAAAACCCTTCTCTCTGCATGTGGCTGTGATCTCTGGCTGTTGCCCACTCAATGCATCTACCCAACAATTTATACAACACTTCTCTGCATGGCTCTCCCTTTACTTATCCTCGGACACACCTACCATTATCATAGGTGATTTCACAACCCTTCATCTCCTGATGCCACTAAGCTTTTATCTCTAACCTCATCTCTTGGCCTCTCCCAATAGAGTGATTCTGCAACTCTTTATGGTGGAAATTAGATTGATCTGGTCTCTAAACTATGATCCGTCTCTGATCTTACAAATTCCCCTCAACCTTTATCAGACAATCACCTGATTACCTGCAGACTGTTCCCCACTAGTTCTCCTCCTATGCTTCGTAACTCTATTAAACCTTTTCTTACCCAGAGAACACTTAATATCAAGCAACATTCTCAATCTGTCCAACAACTTCTGTCTCCAATTTCTAATTTCCACTCTCTTGGTGTGGCAGTATCTCACCTTGACCAACCCTAGCAGCTTTCCTTCAGCTACCCCTTTTGCACCATGGCGACTTCAGTGTCAGCCATGGAACACTATTGACACATGAAATCTTAACTCTCCTGCACAGCAGAACGTCATTGGCGCATATCTCGCTCTTCCCATGATTTTTTTTTACTTACACCAACACTTATCACACATATGGAAATGCCCTGGAGAAGGCCAAACAATCCTACTTTCAAACTGTCATTTGCAAAATCCACCAACTTCCATTAGTGCTCAAGATCTTGCATTGTACTTTAAGGAGAAAATTGACAAGATCAAACAGGAATTGTCATCCTCCTCCTCAACCAACATACTACTCAGCCCCATTCATCCACACTTTGGCACTACAAATGGGACCGTGTTCATAGACCCACACCTAACTCACCCGTCCTGCCCCTATCCTGCCCCGCTTTTAGGTACCTTATGGCACTTACGAGTGCCTTAGGGCTACCTTAACAATCCGTGCAATGTTGCCTCTCTCCCTTTATACAGATGATAAACACATCTACTTATCCACTCCTGAACTCTGTTACTGAATGCCTCTGTCATCTCATCTTGGATGTCCTCCCGCCATCTTAAACTTCATTTATCTAAAACTGAACTAATAATATTTCCACCTGCTAATAAAAATCACTCACCTGGTCTCTCTATTTCTGTTGACAACACTGAAATAATTCCTACTCCTAAAGCTCGATGCTTAGATGTTACCTTTGACTCTGAACTGTCCTTTCTTCCTTACATACACTCTGGGCCTGATCCAGACCTACGCTGGTCGTAAGCGTAAAATCGACAGAAAAAACGCACTGCGCATGTGCAGAGTGACAACTTCCGGTTGTACCAAAGACCTTTTCGTAGCGGCGATTCAGGCGTCCGTATTCTTTGCGGTTTTTTTCGATGACTGGGCGTGTTTATATTACGAAGTTAGTACGGACGCTGGAGTTAGAGAATGTAGGCGGCGGGAGCCATTTAAATTGTACAGTATGGGCGTGCTTAGTCCGGCACGATCAGCGCATCGCTACAAAAATTCGTACCGACGCCGGGAAAAGGTAAGGTAGGGTTCAGCCGGCGTACGGAGGTAAAGGTAAGAAGAGTGTCGTGGGAGTGAAAGTTTTTACGCTGGAGCGATAACACGCTCCGCTCTCATTCGTAGGTCTGGATCAGGCCCTCTGTCTCTAAATCCTGTTACATACATCTAAAATACATTTCCCAAATACGCAAATATCTCACACAAGACTCTACAATAAACTCTCATTCATGCATTAATTATCTCCCACATTAATGCTCTCCTTATTGGACTACCACATTATAATATTACTCCCCTATATACTATATTGGATGCAGCAGCTAGACTGATTTTCCTTGCTAAACGCTCTACAAGAGTTTCTCCACTCTGTCAGTCTCTACATTGGTTACCTGTATTTTACAGAATAAAATACAAAATAGTTACCTACAAAGCCATCAGTAAGACTGCACACATACATATCCTCACTCATCTCAAGATACATTCCAGCTCACTCTCTCAGATCTTCACAGGCCATACAGCTCACCTCCACACTAAACAAATACTCTGATTCCTGGCTACAGAACTTCTCCTGGGCTGCACTGAGCACCTTTACCATGCAAGCAGGCAGATCCATTGTGAAATATAGAGCATTAGCCCTTATGTATCAGTCCCCAATAGAGTGTAAACTTGTGACTTTGCCTTAAGTGAATACGGCGATTGCAAAATCGCCTGCAAAGTCCCGGGAGTTTGGGCGATTTGGCCCTTCGAATTTTAGCTTCCCTTGAACACCAATGCTGGCCATTTCATTTATTTAGATCCCTGTTGTTTTCAGGTGGCATGGCTATGTTTTGTGAATCGAAACCTCTCCTATTTAGCTACATATAAAATTTCTCATTCATTGAGTTCTTCTGCCTTCTCAGTTCTGTTTGCAAAACTTTGAGCTTAAGTGCTAACATATTAAATTCATCCTTTATGGCCATAATGTGAAACTTAGCAGGCTCCTTTTTCCCTATGTAGATAGTAACATTCATCTCCTCTATCCTTTCTTTCTGTCTTTACAATATATGCTCTCTTACTCCAGTACTTTACTTCAGTAGCTGTTCCCTATAATTAGCAGGTCCCCCATTTTTTGCACATCTCCATTGAATAAACACGCATGTATCAACTTTTGACTACTATAAATACTTTAAATACTTTCTTATGGCTATGGTAACTTCTTGACATATGCAGTATGTTTATTATGGTTTTATCCTATTTTTCTGATGTAAATGACTAGTAGTGGTGAAATGTTAGATAAAGGATGGGCTTCTGGACCATTACATCTTACATTATACACTAGAAAGTGTCATGTCTTACTACCATTTTAAATCATCCCAACTTAAGATAGGCTGCAGTGGCATTTACGTCTTCTGTGATCAGCAGCTAAATCCTCAGAGAAACTAATATCCAGTGGGATCCCATTTCCTTCGTGTGTTACAAATACCTTAAAGAATAAATACCCTAAGCTTTCTCTTTGAGGCTCTGTCACATGGGATAAGCATGCTTACCGGATCTTCGCATTGTGGCGGTAGAGGAATAAACAGCCGTGAATAATCCACCACTTGTCTACGGAGATGTGAAAATTGAGCACAGGGGGATTTGGCTTCTGTGCAGGTGCTGGAAGGGGAGGGAGGAGAGGTTATGGTCTAAGCTGGTATACAGGCTGGAGAGATAACTGGATTTTACTCTGACACATCGATTTCTGTGCTAGGATTTTCATTCCACATAAGAAGAAAATATAAATAAATAAAAATGCTTCCTGGATAGTATACATGAATTCCATTTTGTTTCTGCAATGCTCTTTTAGGTTAATTGCATGATGACTAGTGTGGTTTGCATGTGTTATCTATGTACAAGATTTAGCAACTTTCTGTGAATTTTTAAGACCATTTTATCATTATGACTGTAACAATAAGTGGCATTAAATTATCTGCAAAATGCGGCCAGATTGCTTGATGGAGGTTTCAGCAGAAATGATTGGATGTTTCTCTGCTGAGAATGGGTTAGTTCATGTGTTAAGCTCTTGTGCAGGTTTCAGTGTAGTCTCTTGCAGATTGGTGTGCTCTTACATGCTTTGTTTTGGTATGAAGAGCATGCTGGGTTCCAGTCCCAATTACGTGTCTTATTAAACAGTGATAGGCCATGGCATAGGCTGCACGAGGGATGTTTGTGGGGAGGGGCGCACATTCCAATCTGATCTGGGGGTGTAACTTTTATTGTGGTGGGGGGAGGCTGGGTTGTTTATGGAGTCCCTTTTAATTCAGCTAGAGCCATCTCTGATATTATTCATCTCTTAAGAGACAACAGTACTTTTAAAAATATGTATACAAAATTATGTAGACTGGAGTACAGCCAGGAAATGTACTCTGAATAATTAATTGAATAGCCCTCACGTGAATCTGTCTCTGTTATTGTTCTTTAACCTCTTTAATCCCTTGGAGATTGCCTTTTTAGGTTAAAAATGTAATATTTAATTAATAAAAGTGATAATGTAGTGTGGCTTCTATACTCTTAAGTTGGCCACATTCAATGGAATGTGTATGGCGATCGTCATGCTAGTCCTGTCTTTAGGGACATACCACAGTAGATGCACTGCGCAGTATTTTCAGTATTCCCACTAGCAACAGTAAAATCATCCCAACAATTTATAGAGTGTGGCCGGCTGTAGTAATAAGCATCATTTAATTACTCTGGACTGTATTTACAGATCTGCCCCTATCCGCCCCCTGTCTTTAGGTACATTATGACACTTATGAGTGCCATAGGGCTGCCTTATCTAACCGTGCAGAGTTTCCTTCTTAAGGAGGAAACTCCGCACAGACATCTGGATTCAACATCGCCCCCTGCACTCCCCGCTTACGTGTCCAGATTCCTACCTTAGATATTCCCACTAGGTCTGCGGCCTTACAGACGCAGATGTAGTCGTAACGGGGCTTCCTCTGCCCTCTGGCCTTCATTTAAATGGCTATCCCCACCTGATAGAGCCATTGTAAGGGAAGGCTCTGCCCCTTCCCTGTAAGTACTATCGTACGTAACTGGTACTTAGATTGCGTAAGTGACCTACTACGCATGCTTCTTCGGTGTGAAGACTGTCCTCTATGTGGACCGGATCCTAACCTCTGTACTCTGTATGACAGCCAAATTCCTCACGCTAATTGCGGAATGCAGCTGTCTTTTTGGCAGTGCTCATCCATAGGCCATATGTTCTGGTAAGGAGATTCAGGCATATTAAACGTACTTCCATACACCTGGAGATCCGTCCATCATGGCGGTGCATGCCCTCCACCCGCCTAAGTTCCTTAAGGAGGTTGGGGGGAGGAGCATTGACATATTTGTAATAGGGGCAGGTTTTAAGCCTTATGCTCAGAACAGTGGTTGTACTGTCTGCTGATCCGCCCAAGAGACATAAGGCTGCCTTATGGCAGTGTAAGTCATTTAAAGTTCACACAAGAGAGGGGAGTGACAGGGGGTTCACGCCCCACTTCCATGCAGACTGCATGACCGCCGCTGGCGCGGGAAACACACACAGGTCTGGAGTCTTTGGCAAAAAATACACAACATTTAGCATTTAAAGCTATGTTTATAATATGTTTATAACGACAAATTAATAACTTCAAAAGTTGCATAGGAATTTGAATATCGTGAGTGTCATATGTACTGGCTTATTCAGTGTCGAGCCTTTTGATAATAGGTTTTTGTTGAAAAGAGAATTGTGATTCACAGTTAGCAGTTATGGTAATTTTTATTCATCCTGTTAACACTTGAGAGGTTTAACCCAGTGACATGAAAACTGTCAACTAGGAGTATGAAGAGTGTTTGTGCGATTGAGTCTTCACACAAATCTTTAACGAGTTGTCAGAAACTGCACTAGAAAAATGTATTCAGCTGTATTCCTGATGTGAGAATAAACAGTGAATGGTAATAGTGCTTTCTCGTTTTTTGGGTGGAATAATGTTTACAAAACTATGGTTAGAAGTTTTTACTCCTTAGATAAAAAGAAACCATTATTTTTGCACCACAAAGATATATACCTGTCTTAAGATCACTTCTAGTTTTATTCCTTTATGGACCTTAAATACCCTTACCATCTGTTATTGTTATTATTCTACAGGGATAACAGCTTTTCCTGTAAAATATTTAACGTGTCAATTGAAGCACTTTGGATGACTTTTGCGGTTTATCCAGTCTGCTATAATCAACACCTAGGTTTCTCCAAAATCCTCTTTAATGTTTGAATGCTCCCAATGGTTCTAGCCATTGGCCAAATTTATTGTAGCAGGGTTTTCCTTGCTTATAGCAAAATGCATTTAATATTTACATTAAATGTTTTTGTTTAACAGTACCTACATTGAATGTTTGTATAGGACTTTCTCATTGGTGAATATCTTATTTCTGTTCATATGTAGTTCAAACACAAACTGGCATACTGGAATACTCCACATAAACAATATTGAGCTGAGAAGCTCTGTGTAGTCTTTCCCCTTTGCTATCACATGATATTTTGTTTTCCCTCTAGATACAATTTTATTGATATAAAGATTTTAGTTTGAGAAGAAATAAAGAGAAACTCTAAGAAGGCTTGCAGTATTGAGCATATAACATTTTATTATTGTATCATAGCATGACTCTTGAATTAAAGGCCTTGATCCAGAACTACGCCCGTACTAGCTACGGCGGGCGTAAGCGTAAGATCGGCTAAAAAGCCAATCTGCACATGCGCCGGGCAGATGTTGCCCGGCAAAGCTACGGAAACGCCCGATCGCGGTCCCCCAGCGTTACTACGCTGAGGTTAGTGCAGGGAGGCGGGGGAGGGAGGGTAATTAGGCTGGGAGGGTGGCGTTATCTTACTAACGCCGCCCTCCCAGCGTATTTACACTCCCTTACAGCGGCTGAAGTTAGGGTAGCCTTCAGCCGGCGTATTGGAATGTAAATACACTCCAACAAGGGGGAGTGTCGGGGCAGAGCAGCGATGTTATGCTGAGCGTTAAAACGCTCTGGATCAGCCCCAAAGTCTCTAAATGTTTTTATAATAATGTGTCTTTAAATTGTAACCAGTGTAGTTGTTCATTATCCATGTATTTATTATGTAAACTCTGTAAACATCGATGTTATTTTAAACATAATGGACCAGATTGGAAGCTCTGTGATTACACACGGAGGAGGCGAGTGCATGTCCCTGGCTCTCTCCTCCTTCTTAGGGAGTTCTGGACAGTTGAGTAAACCGCGGCTCTTCATTTGCATACCTAACCATGCCTGTGTGGCGGGGTTTCGGCATGCGTATGTGAAGGGCCGGCCCCTTCTATGGAAGTTCTTTTGTACAGAACAAACTTATAACACGTAACATCTGGCGCGCATGTCAAGGGAACTAACGCAAGAGACTTTTGTAAGTCCCATTCCGAGTCTGTTTGAGAATCAGGGCCAATATTGTAATATCATTTTTATGTTGAACCATGAGAGAGCTGCGTGTTTTTCCCTTTGTCAGTCCTGTGTGTGTTTTTCTAGAGAACATGTCCTGTAATAAGTAATACTTGTTGTATAGTTCCCCAGAAGATGTACTAATAATTGCATTTACTGTATGTTTCCAAGGTTACACGTTTGTGCACTGTTTCATGCGTTATACAGAGAATATAGGGCTGAATGCTGACAAGCCATGGCAATTTTTGTACACTTTCTACTGCACATTAAAACAGTATTAAATAAGATCCCCTCCCAGATCTGTACACAGGAAGATAGACTTCTAAGGAAACCTATTGCAGTTATCACGGTGTGATCTGTGGTAAGACTCTCATAGAGCTTGTGGCTGGCCAGTCTCAAGTTTGCTGCAGATAGTCATCTAACACTCACATCTTCTCCCACCCACTGAAGCTCAGGGCTATGTGGGAAGGAAGAAGAGCCCCAGGCTTTCTCACTGTGGTTTCCCTTACGCAGTGTAGCGGAAAAGCACTCGGTTATCTGATGGCCACCACGGATTCAGATAACATCAGCCAAAGCACACGCTATTTTCTGAGAAGACTGGAAGAAAAAAATTAAATAAATAAAAGACGCTACTATTATCTGTAACCTTTAGATAAGGTGTCAAAGTCAAGTGCATTTCAATGCTAGAACTGAATTTTCAGGTTTGTCAGTTTCCTGCTGTTTCAGTCTGTTGCCTGCTAATACAGTTTTCATTCATTAATTGATAAAAAAAATAAAGCCACCTGGGTCATTTAAGAGATTTTTTTGCATGTTTTATAGTCATAACTATAGCGTTATAAATTCCTGTATTAGCCATAAACATATTCACTTCTGAAAATCTCTTCATATAGGTCAGCATAGCCCACTTTTTCTTGTATTATAGTCTCAAGTCTTAATAGAGGATTTATGGAATGCAGCAAAACAGATCTGACATTCACAATGATTTTGTTCTAGTAATGTTTAGCTAAGAAATGACCATAGAGACTGCAGACAGTGGTAATTAGTAGTGAATATTGAAAAAGACCCTGCAATCAATCTATGATAACAAAGAGATTACAGTAAAAGAAAGTGGAAATGTAGATGTCTCATTAGCCTCCTCTAATGTTTGTGACAGATACATTAAAGGAAACATTCCATTTGTTTGCTTAGCTAGAATAATTTTTATTTTATTTTTATTTAATGGTTTTTTGTTTTGTTTTTTTGCATCATAACAGTTAACTTATAGTAGCTTGAAAGAAACTTTGTATTGAAATGAACCTTTGTTGTCACATATAGCCCGGATCATGCGCTTTTTAACAATTGCCTCAGGCACTAATGTACAGATGATATAACGTCACTCTTCCAATTAATGCTGTAAAAAGAAGCTCCGTTTAGCGTATAAGGCAGTGTGAATACTTCCTCTAGGGTCTAACACATATGCAATTGTGAAACATCCATTTTAATCCCTAAAATATTTATTCATGCTTCATAGTAGCTGTAATTCTCCTGCAGGCAGTGTCTGTTAATATGCATGTGTCTAGTAACTACATATCTGCAAATAGTTTTGGTACTAGCTACAGAGAAGATGAGAAAAACACTTATTTTCATTATTTTTTCAAGCTTTCTCATTAAATATAAGTTATATAATGACTTTTTTTTATATTGCAGTTCAGTATGTGTTATAATGAATGACTGCTTTTTAATGTGTGATGACTGCTTTTTAATGTGTGATACGGAGTGATGATTCTAACTATGTGGATGTCACTGGTATGGTCATCAAATTTGCTACTTGGTTTTGATCAGGGTGCTCCAGATTCAACATTACCATGTTCAGTTACTTATACCCCTTTCACATCACCACCAAAAACCTGGATTTTTGGTGGTGATGTGAAACCGCCCCTTTCGGTAGACCCGGGTCAACAGATTCGGGAATGAAACACGGGAAAAAAGAAGGGCTTTTCCCTTGTTCAACCCGGGAAGGGTGGCAGTGTGAAAGCGCCAGGGTTGTTTTCAACCCGGGTCTTTCATTTTGCCTCCCGATTGGCTCAGATTTGTCCACTGTTGCTAGGGCAACAGTAAACAAATCTTTTTCTATCGTTTTAAACATGCTTGGGATAAATATAAGGGTATTCTAAATTGTAAACCAAATTGAGGGTAAATAGGGTCTAGGCAGTGGTTCCCAAACTTTTTCAGTTCGAGGCACCCTTAGGGTCTCCATATTTTTTTCAAGGCACCTCAAAGATAAAAATAGAATAGAATTCAATAGGAAATAGAAACATTCTGAGGCACCCCGGTGAGAGCATCGCGGCACCCCAGGGAGCCACGGCGCACAGTCTGGGAACCACTGGTATAGGGCATGATTATGCTTGTAGTGCTACAATCATCAGCATGCCCAAGGATGACAGGGCATGCTAGTGCTTGGAGAACCACAAGTGCCAGCATGCCCTGTCATCCGTTACAACGACGCACAAATGAATACCCCTCCTAGCGGACTTTTTTTTTTATCACATTATTTGGGGGTATTAAATGTAATTTATTCTTTATAGGGGGGCATGAAATGTTTAGTTTTTTTTTAGGTTAGGGGTCGGCCCTATATTTTATTTAGGTGCTAGGAGGTGTATTCATTTGTGTGTTGTTGTAACTTATGACAGGGCATGCTGGCACTTGCGGTTCTCCAAGCGCTAGCATGCCCTGTCAATTTTGGGCATACTGATGATTGTAGCACTACAAGCATCAGCATGCTCTTCATTGCTAAAAATTCACTAAAACCCGGGATATTGCTGGTGATCTGAAAAGGTCGGACCCGGGAATTTCCCGGGTTTTTGGTGGACTTATAACGCGGTCATGACAAAACCCCGGCACTGCTCCCAGAAAAGTCCCGGGTACAAAATACTGTGTTTTTCTGGGAGGTTGATGTGAAAGCAGTATTAGTGAAAGAGAAAACTCTTCCTTTCATTCACATTACCATTTCCAATAATGATAACTGAAATCTAGTCTGTCCTGACAGAAGCCAGGGAAGATGTAGCCTGGCCTTTAGAGAGATTTGAAGACTTGGGATGTTGCCAGACAGACACAGTATAATTTGTCTCATGGAAAAGGCTGACTACAGACATTAAAGTTTTAGAGCTAATGATGATTGAGGAAGAAGGAAAGCATGCTGGGAATCTGACAGCAGAGGAATTCTGATAATCCAAGAGAGTTTCTCTGTGACAAGAGACTGTCTTGGGAGAGGAATCTACATAGACATACCAGGTGGACAGCTGGTTGCGTGTCCTACCATTTAGTGCTTTATTTAGTAATTGATTAGGTTAAATGTAGAATAATGAGACAGACCCTTGTACTTTGTACTCTAGCTGGGAGGATGATATAAATTCCATATCATATAACTACAAGGATCTGTTTATAGAAAGTACATAAGCACATTACAACAAGTGCATTGCATAAACTGATACACTGCTTTGCATCTAGAATGAAAGCACACACATACACACTGCCTTGTAAATAAATGGACAATAGCTGCCTGTCGTCTTGTCTGGAAATGGAGCTGTTCCCATAATGCACAGCAGTGCCTCTTGCAGGTGTTCATGCAGCTCAGCCTCTTACATCCACTGCAAATTAGTAACAGAAGCTAATGGCTCAGCATGAGCCCATCAAACAACTGACAATTTTAGCCTTTCTAAAGGGCCCTTTATGTCAAAACCTCCCTGTGAGACCTGTCCAGCTGAAAAGCCTATTTGTCTGTCCTGGTGTGGAGACCTGCATCAGTAAGGAGACCTGCTGTTGGACCCCATGCTGGGTCCCCGGCTGTTGCTGCTAGCAACACATAAGAATCACAGTTAACTGCTGTGGTGATGGCAACACATCATTTGTGGTCAGAATAATGGCAATGCAGTCTTTAGTCCATGCTTTAGTAGTTGCTAAATCATTTCCAGTGGTTGAACATACTATGGTGTAGGCTGGGTAATTTAGTCAAAAAGACTTTATTTAACGGAGACCCTTTGATTCCATCCCCCTCCCACCACGATTTCCTTTTCCACTCACCCAGACTAATCCTTTCATCCTCTGATGCAGGTCTCACCCCTAAAAATAAAATAAGTGCTTTATGAACAACTTGCTTGTTTTTGTACAGTTTAAAGTAGCGGCAGGTAAGCTGATATACCTTTAACCATGGTAATAGATTTTCGCTTTGTTGCCCAATCTGAGTTTGAGAATTTCCAATCAGGGTTTTATTATTCTACACACACAGTAATTTCTTTTGGCTTTCCAGTCCAGGTGGTGTCCTTGCATAAAGAAAGCTTCTAAACTGGACCAGTGCTAGCTTTCTGGGTCATGTCTACACCCCCTCCCCCTCTTCTTACCTGCACAGCAGGGAGAGAGAGGATAAGTGCCCTGGAAGCCACCCTGTAATGAAATCTTCAGTCCGGTGCAGCAGAGCAGGTAGGTAACCTCTACAGTCTAGCTCCGCACTGCAGGGCTACTGGCCCTGTGCCCGCCCCCTAGATAGCTGCCTAATCTCGCCTAGTGGTAGTGCTAAGCCTGCTTTTAAAAACCTGAAGTAGGTGATGATAAAGAACAGTAGCTTGTACTAATGATTTTTATTATATAGTAATAGTATTTTTACATTTTCAGTAAAGCCAAGGGTTTGTATTTGTGCCACTCCCATAATGGAAGGACTATGGACCGGATC
>WWET01000126.1:441827-455952 GCA_011038615.1 Limnodynastes dumerilii | reverse complement strand
AATATTGGCAGGATTGTCTGTTAGTTTCATTGTTTTTGTGGGTTTGAGTTTCTTTCATGTACAATAATTTTTATTGTGCCTAAGAAATGATGTTCTTCATGGAGCTTGGCTGACTGTGCCCAGTGCACTGCTGTTCCACATAACCATGGAACAAGAACAGAAGACTATGCACATGGTAATCCATCAAACTCTAAAGCTGGCCATACACTAGAGCGATGATCAGGCTAATAATCACTGTAGTGTACAGGCATAATAGATTTTTCAAACAGACAATAATCATACCAGAAACCCTCTTGTATGGTTATTTGATCTTTTAACATGCTTGAAAATATTGGATGCTAGCACCTGATATTTTAATCTGAGCCATTCAGCTCACTGAACAGAACAAGGGCCCCCCTCTTTTGTTAGGATTATCGGTCCCAGCAGGAAGGGTGTATGATGCACATATCAGGTTCTTTCCTTGGTGGTCCCATTTATCACGCCACCTCCTGCAATAGTGTATGGCCAGCTTAAATGTATAAATGACTTGTAGGGTGGTGGGGGGAGTGTGCAGCGTAGAATCATATATTGGTCTACCCCTATATTGTATCCTGTATATTCTTAAAAGTCTTGTACAAATAAATAATCATTAAACATGGCTTTCTTTATATCTGCCATTATTTTGTCAGGTGCGCTCCCTAAACTTGCTTGTAGTCTGTAATGAAAGATGTGGGGTTGTTTGCATTTATTGTCATGTGCCTCAACTCTCTCAGTGAAGCTCACGGTGGAGTGAAGAAAAAAAATAAAACACTGACATATAATGTAACATCTCTGGGTACGTTGTGCTCGCTACAGCTGTGTATAAATTTGTTTAATGGGTCTCTAACTCACCATCAAGCTCATAAAGGCAGCCACTGTACAGGCTATTAGGCTGCAGTAACTTAATTGCTCGTTAATTGGGTAATTAGTGCTTTGTTTTGCTTTAAAGCCTAAACACTCATAAAAAGTGAATTAGCTGAGTAAACAAGAATGGGATTTTCATGATATGCAGTCCCAGATACAGTGCATAATTAATCAACCTTTTATTATAAGGCTCCCCCTCCCTTCCTTTCTTTATTTGGCTGGGGGTGAGTATTGATACAGAAGGAATGATTACAACTTTTTTGGAAACCTGTGTTTTATGTATGCCACTTGCTTTAGTGACTTTGATTACAGTTTGAGAAACATTGCTTGTGGTTATTTGTTTGTAATGTTGTGAGACTTGATTGTCGTGCGTACGGAAATAAGACTATCCAACCATTTGAGTTGGTTTGACATTATGAGGTAATGAGATGGTTATCTATAATTGCTTTTCTACACCTGCATTCAGTGTTTAAGGCTGGTATGGATCTAACAATGGTGTTTTCCTTGACATTGCTGGATACTACAAGTTCCTTCTAGACCATTGATATATGGGCAGCTTCAAGCAGGGTAGTACACACATGATTATGTTTTTTGTACTGCCCTTCTGGGTAACAGGTCAGGTCACAGAGATGCAAGCTTGGGCTTCTTTCAGTAACCTCAGTGACACACAGTTGTGGACAGGAACCAAGAAATTGTCTATTGGGCGCACTACAGATGTTCTCCCTTATATCCTCTTCCCTTTGGCAAGAGAGGCACATTACGAATAGGATCTCTATCACTGGTTTAAATATATCTTAAAATATTGTTAATGTAATGTTACATAAAAGGGAGAAGATGGGAAATTACATTTTATTTTACTGTATGTGATATGGAGATTTAGGGCTATACTGTGAAAAGGGTGACCAAGGGCAAACAGGCCACTACTTGGTCCTAACATTTGCATCGTATTCATACATAAGTCAAGTTAATTATGTTACTAGTCTTAAAGTCTACATGTTTTATTCTCATGGACAATTCCCGTTTGTGTGCAGGACAATGAAGGAAGCTTGTTCTGATTTTTTTATGTTGAGTTTTTTTTTTACATTTAACTTGTCCCTCTCTGCTACCCATTTACCCCATCCCCACCTGGTGGCTCCTTCTCAACCTCTCACTGCACTCTATCCCCTCCTCCCTGATCTGCCAAGCTTGATAACTCGTATTTTGCCTTGCTGTCTGTGCTTGCTTCACTTTATTGTATATTTGTGATTTTTATATTTATATAATATTTTATTATGTACTATGCTGTCCATCCCTACCCTGTATGCCTGTGCTGTATTTTGTTGTTAAATGTTGTACGGTGCTGTGGACAACTTGTGGTGCCTTATAAATAAACAATAATAATAATGCTGTGTAGGTAGAGTGTTTATGGTTGTTAATAGGCATAATTTTCTCTCCCTCTTCACTTAACAGTGGTAGATAGATTGTAGATTGTTAATGTTGAAGATTGTTGATCATTTAATGGCATGTAATATATATGATGATTTGGGAGAATGGAATTGTGGTATTCAAATTCAATATATACTTAATACTTTCTATTTATGCTAATGTTTAGCCATATAGTATATAATAGTTCTTATATTTTCACCTGTCAACAAATGTACTTTTCTAAGTAATTGGCATGTAACATGTTATAATGGTTCATTACATGATTGTGTTCTTTTACAGTAGTACTATATGATTGGAAATGTTAAACATTTCTGTTTGTATTATTATATTTTTGGAAGTCATATTCTAGATATAAACTGTTTTTATTTTTTCCTGCTGTCGATATAATTACAATAAAGATCACATACAGCTAAAAGATAAGGTTAATGATTTTATCAGATAGATTAAATCTCTTAATTGCTGTGTAAAAGAGAACTTATCTCTATCAGTATCTTTTGTATCATGCAATAATAAGACCTAGCAATTTATGGTTATATAATATTTTAAATACCATAGCTCGTACTATACATCATTTTACAGGTATCCTAGTTGAATTTGTTTGTGTCTGAAGTTCAGCTCTAATCACATTGGGAACTACCTAAATGATTTATTACAATTCAAGTTAACTTTTATAATTATTATAGAATTGTTTTTGCTGAACAACATCTCTAGATGCATTATCAGCTATGCAGAAATTACTGTATGGGAAGCTGTATTATTAAAATGACTAATGTTAACTGTACTTCCCCTTTTGTAACGCTCCGTTACCACATTATAACAAGGCTTTCATTCCTCCCATCAAGTCTACATATGTTTTCCATGTGGCTTCTATAACTGTTTTTTTTTTTTTTACATGTTTTTCCACTAGACAATTGCTGCATATGCTTTATAATATAGGAGCAGATTAAAAATGACTCTTATTCATATAAACCACATATGCAAACCCAATGGGCTGAGCAAAATCATGAATATACATATATTACATTTGTGATGCTTCAACCAATACTGTGTTCAGCTAAAAACATATTTGACTAAATGATCTGATACTGGTTTAAAAAATAAAATAAAATTTAATTACGTTAATATTTTTTACATTACATTATTTGCAAGGTTACATTTCTTTTATTTTATGAGGCACACTAGGGTGCGGAGTCTAACTAGGGGTCTGGTTTTCATTGGAGCCCCTGATGGTGGGGACAGGCTTTCCTACAGACCCC
The DNA here is from genome assembly GCA_011038615.1 of Limnodynastes dumerilii. Taxonomy (NCBI): domain Eukaryota; kingdom Metazoa; phylum Chordata; class Amphibia; order Anura; family Limnodynastidae; genus Limnodynastes; species Limnodynastes dumerilii. Next base: position 452,389 of record WWET01000126.1, on the reverse strand, counting down.
TACCAGGTCCTGACTCCCTTCTTCCTTCAATGATAACTCGCAATGGTAACCTGATAAAGCACAGACACCCACACATTCAGTTCAGAGTAGTGCAACAGAGAGTCCACAGAACTGGAAAGTCATAGAGCTGACAAAAGATCTTTATGCACAAGGCAATTACAGTAAGTAAAGAGCTGGCCAGAGACAGGAGACCAACACTATAATAGCGCTTTCACATCACTACCATCGAAAACTTGGGATTTTCAATCCGGGGTATTGCCGGGAGCAAATTGCTGTATAAAAAAATAAAATAAAAAAATCCCCTTTTAAATCCAGCTAACCCGGGAAAAGAGGATGTTAAGAGGTAGAGTGCGATGCACTGAACTCCAGGATACGGAGTCTAACTACTGGGTGGAATTTGTCAGAGCCCATGATGGTGGGAATGGACTTGGCTGCTTCTAAGAAGCAGGTTGCGACCCAAAGAGAAGGAGTGTGTAAGAATGGAATAAGGAGACACCCCTGTGACTAAATTGGAAGTAACTGGAGAAGTACAAAGGCTAGACTAGGCCATACAGAATAGGAGTAGCTACAAAGAGAATTGCACTATGTGCAAGGTGTGGTAGCATGCCAATAGAGAGGTTGAGGACTGAGGGAAGACAACAACAAGAATCAGGGCTTGCTGCAGTGTATGCAGAAGGAATTCACAAATGATTAATCAGGACTACTGCACTGTGTGCAGGTGAGATGCAGAAATAATTAAACAGGTCCACTGCACTGTGTTCAGGAAGGATGCATAAATGGTTAATCTGGGCTACTGCACTGTGTGCAGGTGGTATACACAAACAATCAGTCAAGGGCTACTGCGTAGTGTGCAGGAGGAATACACTAATAAATTGGGCAACTGCACTGTGTAGGAGGAATGCACAAATTATTAAACTGGGCAGCTGCACTGTGCAGGAGGTATGCACAAACTATTAAACAGGGCAAAAGAAAACTAGAATAGCAAGGCAGAGACAGGGACAAAGAGAAGATTCCCAGAGAGAGAGAGAGCAAGTTAGCTAGAATCCAGGCATGGAGAACGCTATAATTTGCGCAGAGGGACAACCAGCATTATCGGAAATAGAGGAACTCAGCCAACCAGAAGCGCGCTTTGGAAGAGCCCCTCCATGAGAACTACAGCCCCCAGAATGCTTAGCGCCAGTGCAGGGACCGGAATATCCTTGCGTCCTGCATCTCCCAGCAACAGGCGGGACGTGAGAAGGTATAGGGGCGGAGGAAATGTCTTGACTCCGCCGCTGCCTAACAGAGGAGCTTTCATTGACTGGAAAAAATGAAGTAATTTAGAGGCTACTTAAATTTTTTCACACAATGATGATGTCAGTAGTGGGTATCCATTAAGTTTATTGACCACTTGTTGTCCCTTTTGTCAAGCATTTTTGAAATGTTGTAATTAATATGTGCATCTTTAGCTGTGCCAGATATCTGTGCCTTTATTTCCTCCTCTAATGTCAAGCAGCTCACCTCGTCATCTCTCCAGTGTGCCATGATGTATAAAAAAAAAACTTGGGGGAGCATTTAATGACAGCATTCTCCAGAGCTGTAATCAGGTGTCTTTGTGAAAGACTCATGTTAAAAAAAAAAAAAAACACCTTTCACACTGACATCATTCCCTTGTAAGACCCGGGAAAAACCGAGTCGCGGAAAATGGGATGTTTCATCTCACCACCAAATACCCGGGTTTAGCTGAGACCCAGGTTTTAGGTGGTGATAAGAAAGGGGTTTAACAGGCTGCACATGGTATCAGTTTGCCAGCCATTTACAGGCTCCAGCCTCCAATCAGCTTCCGTGGCCAGACACATTCCCAGGCTGATTGGAGCATGCACTGACTGCAGGAAACAGCTGAGAGCAGCAGAGAGAACAGGACTAATAGTAAACAATCACACGCTGCCATGGTCAGTGCGACAGCATGTAACACTTTACACTTAGCTCTTTTCATTTTTTTTATGTTAAAATATAATTCCTCTCAGATAAATCTGTAAACATTTGCTGACATTTACTTGTGCAGAAGTTCCCAAGCTGTTGCTCATTGTAAATCTTTACCGTTACCGGCGCACTTCACTGATAACCGAAGTGGCAGTATGGCTCTGTTGGATTCTCTTCACTGACAAAGTCACTGTTGTGTCTTAAACCGAAAGCAGGAAGATGGATCATTTTTGTATCCTTCTAAATGACATGTAGCACCTACCCAGCCATTTTTACCCAGAAATTTACATAAAAGGCTGTAATTCTCTGTTTGAGGTCAAATGCTATGTGCTTAAAGGTAGTCTCTGATATCACAAAGTAGTTGTCTCTTCTGTGATGTCTCTTCATTTTTTACCCATCATCAAATGTCAGATAGAAACCCTTCCTTCTGTTTGAATAGATGTAATTTACAGGACTAAGGTAGGTGTAAAAGGATGAGAAATGACCTTTTAACATGACTCTAGATATTAAAATGATCTTACAATCGTATTATCATGAGAACATTTCGCAAAGTATTAAGCTCAATAAATTATCTTTTCCCCAAGCTGCTAACCCACCATCCCTGCAGACTGCGGGAGGAGCTCCACTGATTCATGGCCTCCTTTATTTTAGCTGAATAGCTTAATTGGTATGTGTTCTACATCCCCAATTGAGTATTTGGAGCACAAATGAAGGTTAGAACCTTTGCGCTAGTTATCGACTGAAAGAAAATTGATTCGAGCTGAGGAGTGCAGAAGAGAAAAGCGTGAATTCCTCCTAGGACTTAGGGATTTATTTCTCTCAGTTATTAATGTGCAGAATGTAAAATTCTTCAGTCATCAAAACACAAGTTATCTTTTTCATGAGTTTCATTCTAAACTGGAGCTCTGTTTGTTTATTATGGGGTCTACATAATTTTGTTTTTATAAATAGCAGGCTTTCTGTATTTTGTTACCATTAAATTGAGGGGAACATATACCTCAGTATAATACTGTTATGGCTATACACAAACTAAATATTTTCATTCAATTATTTCTATCTTTGCCCGTTTATAATTTTATGTCTAGCTTTCCTATGTCTGGAATTAGCCCAGTGCCGGTTTGAGACTGTTGTTGAGTAGGTTAAGATTTTTCCAGACTTTGAGCTCTGATTTGGTTGAATTCATCCTGGCACAAAACTGCTGCCTGATATGCCAACTGAAGTATGAGTTTCACATGCCAAGCTTGTCAAGTTAAAAGTCTCAAGAATCACCTAACCATAAAGAAAGCATCTTTCTGATAAGATAAGTTGACACTATATAATATATTCTGTTCTGGGTTCATCTCTGTGACCTTGTTTATCAATTGTCTCCATAATCTTGATCTGCTGCCATCACGTACTCCTTGCAGGTGTTGCAATGTACATTAACCACCGTTTTCACTGTTGTGAAGTTAGAGGTGTGCAGTGCAGTTGGACTTTATGGGCCTGATTTAGAATGAAGTGCTAACTCTGTGTATTAGCCTCTGTTGCAGAGATTAACGTAAAGATTTTGGCATCCAAAATCTCACACAAAGGTATGCAGGGTAATGTGGAATGCATTAATGTGACCAGGTCTCTGCTTTAAGTATTTTGCGCGTATCTCTGGGCGTGCGGAATACTGAATTGAACATAAGCTCGTACTGTACAATTGAATACGTCTGCTCACCACCATGCATATCTGGTACGCATGGTAAGTGGGCCAGCACCCGACGTGGAGCTTTAATTCCACACAGAATGCAGCATCTGCCGACTGCGTAAATATTAGGACTGTGCACACCAGTCAGCAGATATTATCCATTCTGAATCCAGTCCTATGTTAGTCATTTTTATTAATGTTATTAAATCATTAAACATAAATACATACTGAACAACCAATAACTTTACCATCTTTTTCAATTTCTCTCTTTAGAACCCATTTTTTTTCGCTTTGTCTTCTTTCCTTCCCCTCCCTTTTCTCTCTTTTCTTTACTGTTCAAATTGGAAAATGATTTAATATTTGAGACATAGTGTCATATTCATTTATACAACCTGTAGAAGAAAAATCCAGCTATGTATGTGTGAGAATTTGCATGAATGTTTAAAGCCTGTGGCCTTGTTATTTTGAATGACATTGCTTTTCTATACCCTCCCAGGCCTATTATTTGATTTTTCTTGGAAGACATGCCATGTCTATAGTAATCATCACTTTCATGAAACACTGCGGTAATAGAGAAATTCTCTTCTTTATTGACCTTTGTAGCACGCTGCTTATACCGATCAATACAGAGGCGAGCAGTGGGAAGCAGTGCAACATTAGCCGTTCAGGCAGTAAACAACCCGTAGCGTTTACACGCCTCGCTCTCTGCATGCTCCTGCTGCAATCAGTTTGGCAACTCTTGTCCTGCCTAACAAAGAGCAGTTTAACCCCTGGCCTGCTAGAGGTGCTGTATTGCAGTTTTTGGATAGATTAATGATTCTGTCTTCTTAAAATGATTTGTGGAGCTGACATGCCCAAATGTTTTTAAAACTATTACCTCAGTGGTGATTTGATAGATCATATTGAAGGGGATATCTCACAGGTTCTCAAGTCACTGATGGCGGTGGCCGGAAGTCTTCCTCATTTCCTGTAACTGCATGGCAGGCTTTACAGAGATCTCATCACGGCAATCCCCAGTCTAGACATTTCCTGCTGTGTTATCACTAATTTCCCATTCACCTGACTGGAATCAACCAGAATTAATCAAGACCGTTTTCATCAAAATAGTTAATAGAATCTGCCAGTAGCAGTCTGGAAAGAGATTTTCAAAGTGATGTTATTCAAAGTGACAACCAGAATATGGATTTTATAAACGTATACGAAATCCAGCATAATGGCCATGGCTACATTAATATAGTACTGACATTTCTTCTCCTCTACAAAAGAAAAGGGAATAATACCCTATAACTGGTTTATAGTTAAACCATGCAACCTCATACTTGCAAACTACTACTTCTCTCTGGTCTGAGGAGCAGGATTTTACAATATATATAATATGACATGCCAAAGGTTTACTAGGCCACAGCTCACACATCCTGTACTTTCATTTTCCCTGCTGTACCTGCACGAAGACCTATTCAATGGGTATTTCACACGCACATGCACATTCATATTCATAACATAATTCTGTATTATTAAGCTGGCCATACATTGGGACGATTATCTATTCCAAGGATAAACGGGACAATTTCCTTCCAGGGAAAGGTCCTATTATCAGCATCATAGACAGAAGTCGATCCTTGCAGAAGAGGGGGGCCCTAGCAGCATAGTTAGCTGATTGGTTCATCTTAAAATACAGAGCCCTAGCATGAGTGTTTCTGGTCCAGTTATTGGCTGAAAAATGTATCCTACCAAATTACTACAACGTTAATTGGCCCACTCACCCGATAAATGGATGACCAGAATAAATCACTTATACCTCTATAATCCAGGTTGAATAACGGGTTAGGCTGACCCGGGAATAACCCTGGTATAGACCAGGGTCGTGGACCTGGGTCAATAGACCCGGATTGACCCTTTTACACTTACACCCGACCTGCGTTATTCCCGGGTCGATAGCTTGGTCTGAAAGTGGTATAACAGAAGGAGGATGGGTGATTAGTGAGAAGTGACAGATAATAGGTAAACATTTATACACCCTTCTAATTTTACATTTACCCATGTATAATTTAATTATTTTAACATGCTTTACTTGGTTTGGTACTTTATTCATTGTTCTATTAACACAATATGATTTTCCAGTTTATATTTGTTTTCTTTCTTTTGCTGTTGGAAAGAGCATAGTTGGCTGTCTTCCATGCAAAATCCCTAATGTATAATTAACTAAAGTGAGGTGTAAAAGAAGTTGATTAGCTTGTGCTTCTAATCTGGATTGTGATTACAGGCTTGAAATGGTACTGCCAGATGAATATTGGGAATGATGACATTGGGTCAGATCCATAATTATGCAACGAGGCCATTTTCTGCACTCTGCATATTGAACGCATGCACGCTCAACAGGTTTCCAGCACAAATCTGTATCCCCATGATGCAGGCTTCCCTTACAGAAGCCTTTGCGACGCATGGTGGGTATGGAAATGAGTTAAACCCTTACATATTATGCACCTGTCACATTTTACATGGGGAAAGTGTAATACCCTCGCACATGCACACTTTTCATGCACCGAAGACCATGCTGTAAGAATCTTAAGATCCTAATTCAGAATCCAGTCCATTGCCTTTACTTATACGGTAGGGTGCAACTGGCCCATAGAGTAGCCTGTTCACATGGTACAGTCATATCGTTTAAATGGCCTAATTCCTCCCTGTTTTCATATGGAAGTTTCCATACTAGTAAAGCATGTTGGAGATGCATTTTCATGTGTTAAACTGGATCAGTTGAATTCAGTTAATTACTGGTAGACCTGGCTAGTCATTTAACAATACACATGCACTTTTACTATGGTCTTACAACACTGTGTTATTGCAGTTGAATAGAGTTTGTCAAGAACCCATTTGATATCTCTACACCCATCATATATGGTTACATAAAGTTTAGTACTTTTTAGTTTTTATGTGCACCTGGCAAGCATTTACCTGGTAATATGCTTGGGATCATAGCACTTTGGTTCTGCTATGCCTGCACAGTAATAAAGGAAATTGCACTCTAGTAACATTAACAGCTGTAGTATATGTATTCTCTTGTATGTCTCCAGCTATCAGGTGTATTTAGGACACCAGGCCCTTCTTAAGTAAAGGGCCTAGCCTTTTCCTATTTAGCCTCAGAGGGGCATATAAGAGAGACATTTCATTTATATTCCAATACATTTGAGAAATGTGCTTGCTGTTAACTGAAATTAAGCAAAAAGGTTTTATTCTATAATTCCTTCCTTTGCCTGATTCATCAATAAAAAAAAACCCACAATCAAGCCCACAAAAGCGCACAGAGCTGGTACTTTCACCTTCCACTACCATATAAGGCCATGTATGTGTGCTTGGCTAACTTAACATATTATCATTCTGTATTCGTTTGAGCAATACATTCTATTTATTTTTTTGTATTTATTCAAAGCTAATGTTATCAAGATCCTAAGTAGGTGGAACTGTTTTGATGTATCCAGAAAAATCATTGAAAAAATGCTATTATACGCATATTGTGTCCTCTGCAGAGGAAAGTATTACTATTATAAAATCTAGTTTAGCTCCAAGCCATTTGGCTGACAGTTTTGCCTTAGTGAGCATTTGAAATGTCCTCTCTTAAGTCTGCTCTCACTTCCCTTTTCACCTTGTCTGTGCAGCTCCCTTAGGCCCTTTATGGGTAATCATAAATTCCAACAAGAACTTTTCAATTCTCCTTGCTTAATATCCTGCTCTGTTACCGTTCTCCAGGGAGCTTCTCCTGAGACCTGTTACTGGTTGATTACAAGGTAGTACACACTACAAGCACTGCATAGCAGGAAGCGCTATTAAATCCACACACCTGTAAGTCCAGTGACTCTCACAATACAAGAAGATGATGTTAATAAAGCAGAGATTGCGGAGCAAGGATTTTGCTTGTTTCCCACAATGTTTTTGTCTCACGCTACTTCAATTGTCACATCAATGATAAAATCAGATTTAAAAAAATAAAAAAAAATGTTCTTGCCTATTTAATTTCACATGTGATACCACTATTTCCAGCATAAACAGTTTGAGGTTTATTATTATTTTTTATTATTGTTTACTTATAAGGCGCCACAAGGTATACGCAGTGCCATAGAAAATGCAGTACAGACATACAGGGAAGGGCAGGGAAGGACAGCATAGTACATAATAAAATGCAATATAAATATAAAGATTCACAAAAATGCAATGAAGTGAAGCAATCACAGACAGCAAGGCAAAATGCGAGATGTCAAGCTTGGCAGATCAGGGAGGAGGGATAGAGCGCAGTGAGAGATTGAGAGGGAGCCATCAGGTTGGGATGCAGTAAAAAGGTTGCAGAGGGGGACAAGAGGGTTCCAAGTGAGGAAGGTGGTGGTGGAGAAGGGAAACAACACTAGGATGGAGGGCCCTGCTCACGTGTGCTAACAGTCTTAGTGGGAGGGATGAACTTATAGAAGACATAAGGAGGGGGAAGGAAGTGGACTGCTGGTGTGAGCAGAGGAGAGGAGGAAGGAAGGAAAAGAAGGGATAGATGTAGGATGCAGTGAAGGATGCTAAGTGGAGGAGGGGTAGGCTAGCCTAAACAGCTGCGTTTTGAGCGAGCGCTTGAAGACCTGCATTGTGGGGGAGAGTCTGACTGAAGAAGGGAGGTCATTCCAGTGCAGAGGTGCAGCATGGGAGAAGTCCTGGACACGGGCATGAGATGTGGTGATCAGTAGAGAGGTCAGACAGCACTGGTTAGCAGAATGGAGAGGGCGGGACGGGGTGTGCATGTTGATGAAGGAAGAGAAGTAGGAAGCAGTGGATGAGAAGATGGCCTTAAAGGTGAGATTAAGGAGTTTAAAGAGAGGTCTGTAGCGGATAGGAAGCCAGTGGAGAGTTTGACATAAAGATGAGGCTGAAGTAGAGCAGCATGAGAGAAAGATTAGCCTGGTAGCAGCATTGAGTATAAATTAAAGTTACAGTAGTCGAAATGTGATGTGACTAGAGATTGAATGAGGGTTTTCGTAGCATCCTTGGTGAGGAAGGGACGGATGCGTGCAATGTTGTGTCGGTGGAAACGGCAAGAATGAGAGAGGGCAAAGATGTGAGGTATAAAGGAAAGTGAGAAGTCAAGGATGACACCTAGGCAGCGAACTTGAGGGGACTGAGGGGAGGGAATGGGTAAACATCCTGTGCACTCCCTTTGCAAGTGCAACACTTCCGCATTCAGATCTCTTCCTTAAGTGTTCCAATGTGGAAGGGCCATGTATGAAATGTAGTATCTTACATAAGGGCTTGGGAAATCTTACTGGGCCTGATTCCGATAGAAATTCACACCGCAATAAACGGTGTGCTTTTTTCCGTCTATTACGGTAGCAGATTTTTATGCGTGTCTCTATGAAATGTAAAAAATGTGCACAATTAGCTTCGCACCACAATCAGCGCGGGTACGAGGCTTATTGAATCGGGCCCTTACTGTCCAATTCGCATTCCAGATCACACCATCCATGCGTATCAAGTACGAATGTACAATACAAACGCAAGCCAACTAACGCAAGCTGTGTGTGTAAATCTACTTGTGTCACTAATTCTGGATATGGCCCAGTGTGTTATTTTGAGTGGAAAATTAAGAATTCTTCATGGTTGGCCTTGTACACTAAAGAAACAGCTTGGCCATGACATAAACTCTTCATATTATGTAGTGTCGGATGCATGTTTTTTGTTGTTTTTTTCTATATTCACAAGGTTCCTGAATAAAGTCTTCAAGCTAAATCTTACGGAAGTGGTAGGATGAGCTTGGCGTTAATGTCTGCAAAGGGTTAACAAGCCGCATATAAGATTCAATCATCTATACTGCCTTGCCCCCCTCTGGTTAAGTAAATAGCAATTCCCAAAGAAAGGTATAGAACAGCATCAGTATTCTCAAATGAATTCCCATTATGCTGTGCAAGAGTTCATTTCCAACCTTGCTAACGATTTCTTGATTTCAAGTCACTCTCATTTCCAGTTGCTTTTAATTTGGAAAGTTTATTGCACATTCTTTATAATCACCTTGACTTACCCTTCAGTTAAATGATTGCTGAACACAAATTCCCAGGACAAGATACGTTCTCAAGAGCCTAATGCACTAAAGTTACATGGTATTTGTAGGTCACCTAGATGTACTCCATCTTTATTTTTTGTGGTATGGAACAATGTAATAATGGATTGTTTTCCATATGGAGCCTTTATTTATGGAAAATATCATCAGAGGTATTTGCAGAAAAGGTGCTATAACCCCTGCCATCCAATAAACCATTTGCCATAGATGCTGTGCTGCAAAACATGGTTTTGCCCAGGAGTAACTCTTCTCTCTTATTTTTAATCTTTGAATCAGGTCCCATGTCGCTACCACAGGATATGACAAATATGGGTCACCATGGTGACTAGAAATTGGGGTCTTGTGACCAGATTGATGAGAAGGAACAACCACCAATTTATCCACAGGGGAGGTCACCCCACAGCATTTTTCTCCCGTGCGCTCAGTGTGATACTGACTGTACCTGCAGTTTTAGAGGGCAGGGATTTGTTCCTGTGGGTAAACTGCAGTGCTTGCTCCTTCACATCATCAGCCAGCCAGTGCACACGATGGAGGAGAAAATAGATATTCAGAAAAGCCTAATGCAGGTCCAAAAAAATAGCCCTAAGATTTTGTGCTGGCGCCTGCCTTCAATAAAGAATTTGTTGTGCCCAGAATTTTGGTAAGAGGGAGGACAGTTCACTTTTGCAGTTGTTGTTTTTGTTGGCTATGTGACATTTTCTTCTAATATCAGGAGTTGTGCAGTGAACTATTAGTGAGTATGTAATCAGAATGTCTCAGCTCTGTCTTATGTCTACCAAACAAGAAAGGGTAATCATGCCCTTCTGCATTTCATAATGAAAAAACTGTAGGGGGGGGGGGGGG
>WWET01000126.1:427391-440015 GCA_011038615.1 Limnodynastes dumerilii | reverse complement strand
GATTAGATTATTTTTATATATATATATATATATATATGCATGCCTGTGGCATAGTTTTTGTTGTCTCGCCTTCCAGAGGACCTGCTGTGCTGAGAGATCAGAGCTGGGGCCTTTCCTGCTCATGAATTTTTCATGTCTTTGTTAGAGAAGTGCCAGGCTGTAAAGCCATGTCGTTATCTAATGTTGTAAGGCACAGTAATTAGCATTCAGGTTCTTAAAAAGAGGAAAACAGGTTTTTGTTTTTGTTGCAGCTTAATTGCTTTGTTGATTTTTATCTACATGTTTGCACCTCCGTAATATGTGTGTGCACCTCTGTATTATGTGTGTGCGTGTCATTATTTTCATTTTTTTCTTCAGCGTGTGTGTGTGTGTGTATAAAGGATGGGAATGTACTGTGTGAGCACAGCATGACTGACCGTGCTGACATGGACATGCTTCGGTAGGCGGTTCTATGGAGTGCATGTTCTATGGACTGCATGTTAATGAGATTGCTGACAGGCAGTGTATGACAACTCGTGCCTAAAAAGGGGAGGAGAAATATATATATGTTCAGATAAAAAAAAGTGTACTCGACATTTTATAGTGTTCAACAGATACATTAAATTCTGAAACCTTGCATTACCTTATTGTACGATATAGTCTTTTTAAATATATTTATTGTAGCATTTAAAAAACACTTGTATTCCTGTAAGTGATAGTGTTATAACCCAGTGCTACCAATTCTAACTTTTATGATATTTTGCCATTAATGTAATCAAATCAAATGTCATTAGCACACTAGCCCCCTAGACTGTGGGCTTATGTAACAGTGATATACCTAAGGTGGTATGTCTAATGATAGCGGACCGTATTCACTACCGATTCCGCAAGGCGCTCCTACTTGTGAATCAGTCCCAACTCTGTGGGCACGCCCATACTGTACATCAGTAGCCCGTGTGCATTAAGTCTTGCCATGCATGCGGGACTCGTTACGCTCCGATGTGTGCATCAGTCCTAAGTCAGACGTCCATGTATGTGAATCAGTCGGCCAGGGTTTCCGTGTGTATATTTGGGTTTCAGGCGTGCGCAATTTAACTGATCATAAAAATACGCACGTAGATTCCACACTTAGATGTGAACACGGTCCAGTATTGTTAAATGCTTGTGTAACTTGTGTTTTCTGCTAGCACTATGTAATATGTAATATACCATTGACAGTTGTGCACTATTGTATTTACTGCATGTGTCTCTCTGTATGTAACCAATTGTTTCTATGATAAAAAAAGAATACCACAACTAAGTTCTTTGCTTGACCACTTGGCCATTCATGATAAAATGATAGGCAAAAGAGGTTGCAGTTGTTAAATAGTATAGTGCTTACAGACAAGCAGACATTCAAAGGGGAAACAGATAAACTGCTACTACTGCGGCAAAATGTAAGACTTAACAGAACTGTATCTTTATAAGAGACGTCAGACATTTGAATACCATAAGTTTTATAGAGACCTTTGAGTTGTACTATGTTAAGATGTAGCATTAGCAAGAGAGGATGCGCAAGCTAATGCTGGCCACGCTAGACATTTATTAGTCTGATCATCCAATTATCGGAAGATCAAACAGATAGTTACTGTAGAATGTAGGAATGATGCATTTTTAAATCGCTAATAAATGGTCCTGAAACTCTTGTCATATAGCCCGTCTGTTTCATTGAGGTCAAGCAAAGCTGTTTTAGCTCCGTCGGTGTTCAGCAAGGCTGCCCTTTATTGCAGTCCATATATGGCGGTGCAATGTTGTTGCTTATATTATGAGTATTACTTTCCCCTTCATTGTGAACAAGAGTGAGCCGCTTAGTCCACAAGATAAGGGACAGATTTGAGTTGCCATAGCACCATGCCACACGTTACACTGATTATTGTTCACAGCAGGATGGTAGTATATGGCATTAGCAAATACCTTCTGCTGTGAACGATAATCTCTCTGGTGTGTGGCCAGCTTAAATGTTTCGTGTACATGGAATGTAAGGATATTGCTAAACCGCTTCAACCAGATGTAATTGAGACATATGGGCCCTGATTCAGAGGCTGAAAATAAGAACTTAAAGTTACACCTGGGCTAAACCATGTTGATTTCAGGGGAGTCAAATTTAATTTGTTGCAACAGTATTATAGTTAAAAGGTGATGTTTCCCAGCTCAAGTCTAATTAGCAGTTTAAAAGTGAAGCTGATCAGGTATCTGTGTGCAATAAGTAAAAGCAAAGCATTCTCCCTGCATGCATAGAATAACATTAACTTGACTCCCCCTGAAATCAACATGGTTTTGCCCAGGTGTAACTTTAAGTTCTTATTTTCAGCCTCTGAATCAGGCCCTTGATGTATATTATTTTTTAAGTATTAAATGCTTTATATGATGTGTATTATTTTTATCTGTAACATCTTTTAGGAGCATACATTTTGTAAATGTTGCAAATTTTGTTTTAATCTAAAGTGTGCTTTGGGAAGAGAATTGAGACCTCTTTTCCCATTGTTCATATCCAGCATACTTATACTTATCCAGCCTACTTATTCTGAGCACATAAATGCCATTTTTACCCCTTGGTCCAAGCAACAGGATCATTGTTCATTGCATCTGAACCAGAGAACTGGAATCTTTAATGTGTAATATAACAGTATCTTTTCATATTTCTAGCTTTGTGAACAATTCTAAATCCGTAAAGTTTATCAAACATGGCCTGACAAAAAAGGAAGCAAGCACATCGCATATCAGTAAATTGCAGAAATTAAAGCTTTTTCTTTGTTGTTACTTTGAACATAGATCACAGATGAATTAATACAAAGTACATGTCAGCATCCTGTTCTCAGCCCCAAAATAATGAGAATAAAAATGCCTGGATTTTACTAGTTTAAACCTTGTGTCTGATCTCTTACTGTAAGACATCTCTCTTTCACAAGAAGCCATCTGATGTTTGTTCTCTGTCATAACAGACACTGGTTTCACTCTTACAAGGTGCTTGTGACTCACTTTAAGAATACCGTGTTGGTGTGTGCAGTCATTTCATTAGTGCAATTTATGCCTAACTGAAAGTCAAAATTAGTTGTAAAACATGTTGTTCATCTCTGAAACTTAAATACCACATAGAGCTAAAGGTTTACATATCACATCTTCCTTTATTCAAACAATATACTCCTCCAAATATTCCATATAAATAGGCTTTGATTTTACACATGTATGTATCTTTTATATAATAGATGTTATTGCTGTGGCAATATACGATATAGGGTCATCTTAGAGAGAAAACTTAGTATTGTGAATATATCTCTCTTAAATCTGATTCTGGGACACGTGTATCCTTAAAATAGAGACATGTCCTTTATATACAATGCAGTAATTGAGGTTGGCTATATCAATTAATAGTCCTTCAGACTGTATGGTTCAGAACCACTGTGAACAAGTGTTGGCCCCCATTGTGAACAGGCCTTTCGATAGGGCCGTTCGCTCCCAGCGAGTTCAGGACTAACTGGGATATTAATTGCATAGGAATCAATCACGGTTCTCTGAAAGGTAATTATGCTATCCCTAACCCACTTCCTAACCCTAAGTCTCTCCCCCCCCACCGCCGCAGCCTAACCCTAAGTCCTGTCCCCTCGCAGCTTAACCCTAAATCGTCACCCCCAAGAACTTAGGGTCATGCTGTGGGAAGGGGATGGATTGCAGAAGCGGAGACTTAGGGTTAGGCTGCAGGGATGGTATGGATCGAAGAAGGGGAGACTTAGGGTTAGGCTGCAGGAAAGAGACGGTTAGGGTAAGAATTAACATAAGGGTTGGGGTAGGGGAAACTTAGGGTTTGGCTGTGGGGAGGGAACAGCTTAGAAGGGAAGTCTTAGGGTTAGGTTTTGGGGAAGGTAGGGTTAGGGTAATGACAAGGGATGGGAAGAGTAAGAATTAGTTTAAGGGTTGGGATAGGGTAAGCAATTGTCATATTTCAGGTTATAACTATTTACCGGTCATAGGTAAACATCGCAAAAAAAGATGACGATAAAAATTATCATGTCAAGTCGGGATTATATTTGTCAGGAATTTTTAATTGTCGGGTATTTTACCTGTTGGTATTTTATGTGTACGGAATTTATTTTTGCTGGTAATTTTAGTAGTTGGTGTTTTCTCCATGTTGGTATTTCTTCCGTCAGGATTATATGGGCCAAGAATTCCTACCAGACCCATTGTAGACATTGTTACATTTGGCCTGATCCACAGATAAGAAGGATAGAAGAACGCGCAGATTCTTACAAATATGCAAATTAGTGGCAAGGGCACTCCCATGACACACCCCTCGCTCTTCCTGATCTTTACTGATTCCCGAATCCATAGAGATACCTTAACTCTCCGTGCGTATCGTTGTGTGGATTTTGCTAATGTACGTGTGGACTTTGCAAACCCAGCCCATACTTCCTTATTTAAATGCCTAGAGTACTGGCATGCCCCTTCTTACAGATCTCATTAGGCATGGCGTTAAACTCTGTGTGTAACAGCTTTCCGAGTTAACATCTGGAAGGCGCATGCGCAAATTGCAAATAAAATGCCAAGATATGCACGTGGCATGCGTATATTTAGGCACGTTCTTAATTGTGAATCCGGTCCATTGTGTTTATATGAATAGACCCTGATAGATAGAGAGATAGAGAGAGAGATAGAGAGAGAGAGAGATATTATATAAAAAGATTATATATAGATAAAATGTAGAATATTGATATATTAATAAAAGTATATATATTCTAATTGATAACTACAAATTAAGTTTCCAAAGTGATTAAGCATCTCTAAAAACACATTCAGCTACTGAAAACTGTCGTAACGCACAGCAAGAAGCGGGAAGTCTGGGCATTCCTCATATACTATAGCACTATAGCACCTGTGTGGCTGTCGGACATCTTGTGAAGGTCGCTTTGCTCATTTATTCAAAATGGGATAAAATCAAAGACCGCTATTCCCTCTTCTCTGCTGCCTGTGATTAATTGTCTCATTCAATTTTGACTTTATTGCAGTTAAACATGAATTCATTAGAACCTAATAACGTATTCTGTTATGATCCTGCTTATGGAAAATGACAAAGCTGGGTCAATTTTTTCTCTTTATTGTAGAAGGGAAAAAAAGTAATGCTAGCCAGTTTAGGCATGTTTACCTTCAAAATGAGGCATCTAAGAGGAGATATGATTACTATTACAAATACAAATACATTAAGGGTCAATACAAAAACTTTCATGGGAAGATTTTACCAAAAGGACTGTACACAGGGGGTGTGGATCCCCGCTAAGAACGGCCCTATTTCGATAGGACTGTTCTCTACTAGCCAGTTTCGAACTGGCTGGGATATCGATTGCTTATACCTCGATGAGGCATAGCAATCTATTCCCAGAGCACCAAGCACGGTGCTCCCAAAGGTAAGACTAAAAACTAACCCCAACCCTTTCTGTAATTCTTACCCTAACCCTCACTTTCCATTACCTTAACCCTCCTTTCTCCGCAGCCTGACCCTAACCCTCCCTTTCTCGCAGCCTGACTTTAACCCTCCCTTCTCCCTAGCCTGGCCCTAATACACACTTCTCAATAGCCTAACCCTAAGATCTCCCTCCCTGCAGCCTGAACCTAAACCTCCCTTCTATAACCCTAAACCTACCTTCCTAAAAGCCTAACCCCTCCCCCCCACCACTAACAGTCCCTGGAGAGGTTACTCATATCTCCGTAGCTGTTAGCGGTAGGTCCTGTGAAAATGATTGGGAGAGTATGCCGATCGGCACGCTCACCCATTCATTAAAAAAATTCTAAAAAGGCTCCCTATTCTAAATAGAGACAGCCGAAAAGGAACTTTTTTTCAACTAATATGATATAGAAAGGGTTATACAATTATTTTGCGGAAAGGGGTATACAGGGTGAAAAATTATTGCTATCTTGGATTGGGTGGAATTTTTCTAGATTGAAAGAGATTGGAAGTTGCTTCATCTTGATCAGTATTATAAGATAGGGATGGCAGGAGATCCATAATAGGTTGAACTTGATGGACTGGTGGATTTTTCAACCTCATCAACTATGTTACTATGTAAAGGATTTGTTAATAGTATTATTGGTGACGTGGAATTAGATTATAACAAAGTTTATTTGAATAAAAGTGAAACATGCTATTTGGAGTGCATATTGCTGGGTATAGCCAGCAATATGCAGATAGGAAGGTATATGGGAGTGTCTTATAATAGTATACCAGTGCTTATGGTGCCAATTAACAGAAACTGACCTTGCAAGAGCATAATTCGGTATTCACACTGTGACGTGAGTACTTTGTTAAACTAATTTATAAATGAATAATATGAACTGCTTCATAAAGGTCAGGTATTTTTGTTTTTAAAAAAAACATTTTTTATGAGTCCATTTGTACAAAAACATATAAAGAGCCCATTTCATGCAGTGATCTGTAATTACTCTTACCAGTCATCACTAATATGTTGAAAATAACTTTTTGAATTAGAATTTGTAATTCCAAACTATTAATAATTTCTAGTAGTCCAGGCAATGCTATAACTGAGACCTATTCCTTTACCTATACTGTCCTAACTGCAAAGTGAATGCTTACACCTAAGAGCACAGATATGCACGAGGTCCATTCTTTTGGCAAGTGAAAGCCAAGGACTCATTTCCATATATATTGATTTACTTGATGAGCTATCCAAAACATAATCACTTGGCAAAAAACACAAAGAATCTTGTGTAGCTTTGCCTAGGAACATGCAATAGAGAACATGGCATAGAAACCTATTGAGATTTTTCTTGATTTGTGTGGGTTAAGTAAAATTTTCCTGCTCTAAGCTCCAGCAGTTAATCAGCTTAATTGCTCTTTCACATAACAGGTTGCTTACAATGACTGGGTCCTGAACTATGCCTGGCATGTTTAGCATAGCTTAAAGCTGACCATACACTACAGCGATTATCGAAAAATCGCATGAATTTGTCGATAATCTTCCAGATTTTTCCACTAGAGTCCTTTACGATATCGGTGCCATACAATACACGTGTTTCAGGCAATAATCGTCTGAAAATGGAAAAAAAAACCCTCTGATTTCTCATATTATCATCCCTGAAAAATGGCATTTGCCCATACACCAGCCTGTGCTATTTTACATTTTACCGTCTGCTTTGGGCCGATTTAAATCAAACATGTCAAAAGATCAAATTATCGCTCAAAAGGGGTTCTTGGACAATTAATGGATGATCGTTACCATATACTTGAGCGATATTTCTGCCGATCATAAGATAATTGGAGAATTGGGCCGATAATCGCTCTAGTGTATGGCCAGCTTAAGATGTTACTGTAGACTTTGGATCTAGCATTGTGATCTTGTATATTTTACTTTAAGGTGAATATTGGAGTCGCTTGAAATATAAGGAGGTTCACATGCGGTTATTACTATTATGGCAAGCAAAAATAGGCATTAATCCCATTGCATGGAAATGTATGAAGGGAGTGTTATTTTATTTTATAGTGGCTATATTTTCCTTTACTTATATTCTCCTGGTGACCCAAATAAAAGAAACCTGGAAGGCAGAAAAAACAAACATGGATAATATGAAGGAAAACCTCTGCTCTTCCTTCTCGCAGTCAACAAAAGGACCTGTCCCTGAGCGCTCAAATCATTATTGTACAGGGGAAAAATGTACAGCCCTCTTAATAACAATTATTAAAGAAGAGGCTTTGTTAAATGTTTCACACTAATTAGAAGGTTTGCTTTGTTGTGGCTTCATTTTGTTGGATTCTTTTCATTAATTGTCTCTTTCTTGGTACTTAAATATGGCTTCTAGTCCATAACTACTTCAAGCCATTGTTTAACATACCACTCCCCAGCACAAATTCCTAGCTTTGCGAAAGCTGCCTCCTTAGTTTAAGAGCATGTCAAGCTCTACCCCTTTCACACCAATGCCACATTTCAACATAACTATGCTATACTAATGACAGAAAGCCAAGTTTATATACACATAATGATATCCCAGCTTTTAACCTTTTATTCGCTAATTCCTTACAGGCCAACTATGTTTCTGCATTTCTTTCTTTCCAGTGCTCATCTCAGTTAGCGAATTTCTATATGGGTTCAGACGAATCCGTTTTCTTTCCTGTGTTTAACAACCTGCTCTGGTGTTTCAGTGCCCCCTAGACAAGTAGCATCCACACACCATGTATCCATGGTATTTGCGTCAATGTTTGTGAATAAGCCCTTTGTACATATTTGTATTAGATTGTATTTTGGGACCTTAGTATGTAGCTCCAATAGGGCCAGGGAGTGATTTGAATGTCTAATGTTCTCTGTAAAGCGCTGCGGACAATTTACGGTGCTAAATAAATAACCAATAATAATAATATTTTGCCAAGTGGATCTAATATATTCTTAATCTATTAATGGACTATATGAAATTAAGTTTTTTTTACAATATAAAGTGTTGTATCACCACTGCTGAATTTTTATTTTAATCACCATTGATTGACTATTCGTAAATCACTTATAAAAGCTGCTTCAGCATGCTGGAGGCACATGTTTTTCACCTACTTCTATTTAAAAATGCTTTCCAAGAACTATCACATAGATTATGTTGACATGGTCTTCTTGACAAGGAGATAATTATATGCCTTTGAAAGAGTGGCATTTAAGTGAGAATTATTCTGTTCCAGTTGAAAGGACTGTTCTACTACAGAGGAAATGGCAGTTTCATGGGATGGTGCATCTCTTAATCAGCTTATATTTCAGTTTGTACCATGATAAATCTGAAGCATTTTGTGGTGAAGCATAGTTAACTAAAGTCTTAGAATAGCGTTTCCACATGTTTTTATTAATGAGATTCTCTCCCCCCCCCTTTCTGGTCTTTGTCCATGATATGTGAGCAATGTTGGCATATAGCAAATTCTGTCTAAGGTATGGGGAATGTTAAACCCCTTTCAAATCGACACTATAAACACTGGGTTTTTGGTGGTGAACTGAAAGGTACAGGGATTCTAATGACCCGGGACTTAGACGGGATAAAAGAAGGGTTTTTCAAGTATCCGGCGGTGTTGTGAAAGTTGCTTACTCGGGTTTTTCAACCTGGGTTTCACCTAATACACGCGATTGGATAGATTTGTTTACTTTTGCTATGCAACAGTAAACAAGTCCCTCCCTGGGTGCCGTGCTCAGCCCTTTCACAATGTCAGGGCAGACCCAGGACCCAGCATTTCCCGGGTCTACCCTGCTGGACTTAACGGGTTTTTGTTAAAAACCCAACAAATACACTGCAATAAGCCAGGTTGAAAAACAAGGCTTATTTCAAGGGTGGAGATGTGAAAAAAGAATTAGTGATATCTTTTACATAGGTTTTAGTGATGATTATTGATTTTAATCTCCTTCATGGCAGAGCATGACAATCTTAGCTCATGTCCTTAGTTTGCTCATTTCACATGTTTAAGCAATGTAAACACTGGTCTTATTTGGAGGAGCACTCTCAGAAGGAAAACTGTTTCTGGTGGCTTCTGCAGTAAGTCACATTATTTTCTTCAGTGCCACCTGTCAGGTAAGTAGCGTTTAATGACTGCTGTCCTGCCAGGTGTATTTGTGACAGCTCTGCAGAAATCAGGGGATAATTAGGGCAAGATCTAGAAAACTTTATAGAATCAGGATTTCATGTGTCCCCAGTGCCGTTCCTGTCCCTATTTGGCACAGCCTCATTCCCTCTGAAGTTAGCCTTGCAGCTGGGCTTTTCTCCATAATGAAGCGACCCTGCCAATCAATGTAGTCTGTTTTATATTACTTATTACTAAATTGAAAAGGGTGTTTTACTACTTCAATAAAGAGCTGATACTGCATGAGGTACATTTTTTATACAGCTCTATGAACTTTGTCATTGAAAAGATTATAGCCTTGAATGTGAGAGCACAGAGGAAAGCAATATAATTTGATTACCTATATTAATCAAGTGGAGTACAACATATAAAACTGGTAATGCGAATGTCTGACTGGAGCCAGATAACCGTCTTGTGCATCTTAGAAAGATTTATTTTCTGTAATATAATTTATTTGACATGAATGTATCATCATAATTGTGGTCGCTGTGCAGCTTTTTTTTTCTTGAGGACCAGCCTGTTGGTACTGAAGCATTGCTGAAATTAAGAACAAAGATTTGTGTAGGTTAATTGTTCTATGTTTTCAATACATGTCTTCGCTGGCAGGGCTCTTCTGTCGTAAAGTGCAGATGGAGACAGGCATTCTAGAGCATGATAATGTGATCTCGGCAGATCAACACGGATGGGAGAATTTATTATGAAAGTTTATGCAAAACAACTTTTTTGTACATTTGATTTTTTTGTATAAAATTTTCAGAACAGAGGCCATGTTTGGGATTTGTGAAAATGACCTCATATAGACCAATAGGTGCATTATTTTTAAATTATATAGCTGAATAATAAAGATTAAATAATAAATTGAGTTTTGTATTACAAGTAATGGAGAGGTATAGTGTTATTTCCCATTAAGCACATGACGTATGCACTTGAAGTTCTTGCTGAGTAGATAGCCAGGTGCATTGTTTGGGGCTTTCAGTTCTTCATCCTTTGTCCTGAGACACAGAGATTCCTTTGCAGAGCCCAGTGACAGAATTCCTGGCACTGTCAGGGAGCCAAAGTAATCTGCTTCTCAGAGGGGCAATGCATGGCATCCATTAATATTGTAGCTCATGAGTGGCCAAGCTCGGGCCTCGTGAGCTACCAACGGTCCATGTCTTCCAGGTCTCCTTGTTGGAGCACAGGTGTGTTCATTACTGACTGATAAATTCAAAAAGATCTACAGTTGGTAGCGATTATCTCACCTCTGACTATCTGAGGAGACCTGGAAAACATGAACCATTGGTAACTCATGAGGCCCAAGCTTGGCCACCCCTGTTGTAGCTAGTGCCGGCCTGACCCTTAAATGCAACCCTAGAAAGACACATGAGATGTATAGGGATAGGATCATTATACAATGTTTTGTTACTCAGCTCACTGGTGTTTTTTTTTCTTTTTTTGAGTGCTGATGCACAATATTGACAACATACAAAGCTAAATAGGTAGGAACAACATGTCCTCTATAATATATTTTCTTTGTGCGCCATTTTGCCTCTGTGGCGGAACACCATAGTGAATTACTCCCATCGAGATCCTTTCTAACAGATCTGAGAAATTATTTAAGATGCTTTTGAAGTAGACTAGAATGTATTGCTAAGTTCTGCAGCTTTGATCTTCAGATATAAGGCATAAGGAAGAATTGTGTACTTCCTTTTTGCTACTGGTTATCTTCTGTCTTGCATACTTTTTCTTTTTGTTCATCTGGTCATGTGAAAAATACATTTATGTCATCTCACATGAACAATTTGCCTGCATCAGAATGACTGTAGTATAGTATAATGGAAATCTTCTATACAGTGTTTTTTTTTGGTTAAGGTTTTAGACCAAGGGTTCTCAACCAGTGGTACTTGGACCACTGTCTGGTGGTACTTAGGTCAACTGAGCAAGCTTGCCAGAAGGTAGCAGCTGTAGTTGTATTCTATTAGAATATGTAGAAAGTGTACCTCAAAACCATTGCAAAATATATAAGGAAAAAGAGGGGGGGGAATATATATATTAACACAATCTGCAAAGTGGTACTTGATACGATTCCATAGTGGTGGACTGGTAAGATAGTGAGAACCACTATTTTAGACCTTAACTCGTTTGCTTTGGTTTTAGTTTTTGTTTTTTTTCATTACCAACATTCTGGTTTTAACTTCGTAGAGCTGTCTGGCCTCTAATAAGATGTAGGTAGGTGCAGAATTGTATGAAGTCCATTTAGGTCTGCTGCGTTTGTCCTTTTGTACAACTGGCAGAGATGGAAACACTTCTTGAGACACACTTCTGTATTCTCTGGACAGTGCAAAAATCTGCTTCTTGATTGCTACTTCACAACAGGGGCTCCTGAGAGCACACTGCAAACAGACCAGAAGATGCTTCATTGCCTCTCGAAATGAGTTCTGCCGCTCTGGGCAATCGGGAGCTGACAGAACTAATACGTGTGTTTCTCTGTTGTTTTCCTCCTAACTTCCTATCATACCTCTTTAGTCCCCAAAAGCTGTTCTGATAAACCCAGGGGCAGATTTAAGATTTGATATTGGAAACTAAGCAAAATCTCATTCAATGGCATGGATGCAAAAAATATCATAGAAATCCATATAGAATGAGTGGATCATAGAAGCTGAAGCTGAATTTATTTACTTATTTCTTTATTACTCATCTCTTAAAACAAGATATTATAAAGTTCACACTTCCTAGGTTCTTTAGCTGAACAAAATAATGTGCATGTCATGTAGGTATGTTATATCTAAAATGAATATATACAAACTTAAGTTTATTTTATCTCTTCTCTTATCCTCACTGGACTTTGCACCTGAGGAAAATCTGACTGCTTTTAGCACATATGTTTCAAATGTTCATATAAGGACATTAGTGTGAAACATGAAAGGTAGTGCATTATACTACAAAAGTACTAGATAATAAAAGGAACTCTTTTTAGAACAATTTGGTTCAAGGAAACTACCTGTGAATAACAAATAGCCTTTTGTCTAATATATATATAT
>WWET01000126.1:389902-401010 GCA_011038615.1 Limnodynastes dumerilii | reverse complement strand
GTGTGGGCGTGCCAATTTTACGTTACTCCAAAATACGTCTGAAATACGTGAAGTAGGCGGGGGGTTGTATTTAAAGTGTACAGTATGGGCGTGCTTAGCTGCGTAAATTCGTCTAGCCCATACGTACGTGTGCGTATGAATGCGGTTACGTTGGAAAAAGTTAAGGTAGGGTTTGGAAAGCGTATCTTGACAAAATACGTACGTTCAAGGGGTGTGCCGAGGGGAGTGTAACGAATTTACGCGCATGAAAATACGCTCCGCGAATAAACGTACGGCAAGCGTAGTTCTGGATCTACCCCATTGAGCCTAGTGGAGTTGGGGGGTGGCACAGCCTTACCAAGATTTCAAGTTTAATTGTTTATATTGCTTTAAGTACAGAGTTGCACTAACACCTTTTTTTTAGGTACAAGTGTAGACCTGAGCAATACCATGTTGAATTGCAAGGGGAGGCAGATTTAAATTGTAAAACCAGAATTAAAATTAGGAGGTGAAGTTTCTTAGCTCAAGTCTATTTTATAGAATAAACATAAAGCTAGGCAGTATTTTAGTTCTATGTGTAAAAGGAATGTATTTTCCCTGCATGCAAAACATTTTTAATTAACACCCCTTACTTTGAAAAAATGGTTTAGCCGAGCTGTACACTTGCACCTAAAAAAAAAAGGTGTAAGTGCATCTCTGAATCAGCTCCCAGGTTACTAATTTGGACCATTTTGTTGAGAAATGCTGATGCATTCAGTGCTCAACTGTGATATTAAACCTTCTAGTGTTTATCTTTACTTAGACACAATAGATTCTGTATAAAGCTGGCTAAGTTGTTTGTTAATTGATTGGTTGTTTATCAGTAAACAATCTGAAGTGACATTAAAACCCTTAATAAGTGGCCAAGTGCTTTGCCTAATGGTATTTGGGTCAGCATCCGCCCATAGTGGTTTGCTCTGTACTGCATTGATGCTTGACAAAATAGTGGTCAGCTTTTTATTGTATTAAATAAAGTATAACAAAAAGTGGACAGACTGCTTAATGCAATAGATTATTACCTGCTATTTGATAAGATTGCTGCAAATTGTTGTAACAAGGTTTGCTATAATAATCAGTTTATCCCTATTTTGATGTGTACCAGCTGTCCTGCTTTGGTAAACAATGCCTAGTCACCAAATACGCTGCACACATTAGGGATGATTCAGAGTTAAAAGTTAAAAGTAAAAAGCAAAAAAGGAGTGGATTTGTTCTGTATATACGATTATGTTGAGCAAGAGGTGCAAAATGTGTTTCTTTTTTACGTTCAGGGAAATACTGTCTGGCTTTAAATATAAACCCAGGGCAACAGACCCGGGTTGACCCTTTCACACTGACACTCAACCTGAGTTATTCCCGGGTCGATAGCTCGGTGTCAAAGGGGTGTAACTGAATAACAGGCATTCAATGATAGATAATATGCCAGATTATAATACATGCTGAAAGTTTCAACATTTGCCTTAAAAAAAACTTCAGCATTTTAATGCTATATACTGCAGACTCAGAGCAAATCAAAACATTAGAACTATTGGTTACAATAGTTAAGTCAAGCTCTTTAGGTTAAAATATATAATGTCTCCAAAAAGATAAGACTTCTTTAGTAACTACAGGTACCTGTCTTCATCTTATAATATGTGAATATTTAGTACAGCTGTACATAGTTATTTATAATGGCAATACATTACTATCATTGTAGAAAGTTGATTTATTTGTGTATACCCAAAGCAATTTAAAGTAGCACACAAACAGTGCCTTTTAAACATTTATCTAAAGCTGGCCATACACTAGACTATTATCGTCCCGATCTCCCAATTATCGGGTGATCGGGCAAATAATCGCTCTAGTGTATGGTACAGATCAATTTTTGAAACGCCAAATAAATGCACCAGAAATGCTCTGGTGCGATTATTTGATCTTTCGACATGTTTGATTTAAATCGGGAGAAAGCAAGCTGAATGGCTCCCTATTCTTCAAAGCTGCTGCTGCTTTATATCTATGTACAAAGCTGCTCTGACAGCTTTGAAGGTATACTTTACAGCTGTCAGAGCAGCATAGTACATAGATAAACAGCAGCGGCTATTGCAGGAGTAGTACAGACAGGGATCAGCTGAAATCCCTGCAATAGACGCTGCTGCAGATCTATGCACTATGCTGCTCTGACAGCTTTGAAGGTATACTTTTAAGCATGTCAGAGCAGCTTTGCACATGGCTCTGCAGCAGCGCCATAGAGAGCGCTACCTCCCCCCTCCCCTCTTCTTTTAGGATTATCGGTCCCAGCAGAGGAGGTGTATGGTGCCGATAACAGGACATTTCCCTTGCGGGAAATCGTCCCGTTTATCGTCCCACCCCCTGCTGGGACCGATAATCGTCCTAGTGTATGGCCAGCTTAAGAAACCACATTTAAAGAGACCAATTTTCTCTAATAACCTTTGAATCAGTCTTGTGTATCAGACCCCTATCTTTTCGAATATTATTTTTGAAATGTCATATTCCAACTAAATCCTTTGCATTAATTGGATTGGTTAACGGTAGAGTAGAGTAGTTTTGTATTTTGTTCTGTTGTAGTAAATCTAACTTGCTGGAAGTCTATAATTTTATTAGTCATAATATCTTGTGCCTTTTACTAACCTATCACACTTTATATGATTATTTCAGTTCCACTTGTAATATGGTATTGCTTTATCACAGCTAATCCTGTTCATTAGTCAACTTCATTTCATGCATTCACCTGGTGTGATCACTGCCCACATCAGGTTGTCTTATTTTTAGTAATTGCTTAATTATTGTTAGTTATAAACATGTGAATTATTAGACTAGTAGCTTCTAATTCTGGGGCTGATTCAGAGTTTGGGACTAAAGCTGACCATACACTAGAGCGATTATCGGCCCGATGACCCAATTATCAGGTGATCGGGCAAATAATCGCTGTAGTATATGGCCAAGAATAATTTTTTTTAAATGCACCAGAAATGCTTTGTTATGATTATTTGGTCTTTTGACATGCTTGATTCAAATCAGGAGCAAGCTCCCAATATTTTATCGGAGTCAATCAGCAAGCCGAATGGCTCCCTATTCTTCAAAGCTGCTGCTGTATATCTATGTACTATACTGCTTTGACAACTTAGAAGGTTTACTTTAAAGCTGTCAGAGCAGCATAGTGCATAGATATACAGCAGCGGCTATTGCAGGGAGTAGTACAGACAGGGATCAGCTGAAACTGCGCTGTGTGAAGCACGGCTTCAACTGATTCTTGTCTGTGTTACTGCCTGCCATAACTGTTGCTGTATATCTGTGTATTATGCGGCTCTGACAGCTTTAAAGTATTCCTTCAAAGCTGTCAGAGCAGCTTTGTATGGAGGAGGAGTATGGTGCTGATAACAGGACATTTCCCTAGCGGGAAATCATTCCGTTTATCGGCCCACCCCCTGCTGGGACCGATAATTGCCCCAGTGTATGGCCAGCTTAAGGGCAAAACAGGTGCAAGTGTACAGCTCTACTAAACCATTTTTGTAAAGTAAGGGGCGCTTATTAATTTTAAATAATTTGCATACAGGGAAAATACTCTATAATAGTTTTGCACATAGATATGAAATACTACATAGCTTCATGTTTAATCTATAAAACAGGGTGAAGCTAATAAGTTGTTCTATATCACAATGTGCATACCATTGCTGTTTTGTTGCTTAAAACGGAGCCCTGATTGTGAGCTGCAGTTCTATATTCCCTGCCCCCTCCTCACAACATTTCTCTCTCCAACCCTCCTTCCAATTCCTGTTCTCTCCAAAGAGTTGTCAGAAAATTCGTTCCACATCTGTAGAGAGAAAGAGAGGTGTAAACTGCCAAGAAGTGTTTTTAATGATGGCTGGAGATAAAAGCTGCCAGATGGCAGGCACTGCTGGGGCTGCGGTTGGTATTTAACTGCTTTTTTATTGGAAAAATATGGGGTGAAAAATTGTGTGGGACTCATTAGGCAGCCTGCTGTGATTGTGATCAGCCCTGCCAATCTGTTCAGAATGGCACCATTCCAAGCAGCGTCTCATAATCCACAACTTGGAGCTGGTTACGTTTTCCCTCTTCTTCCCCTCTCTCTCTCCCCCCTGTCTTCCTTGAAGTCACATGTGCTGCTCCATGTCTACCTCTCATGTACCTGCCAATCAGTACAGGAAGCACAAACATATGTAGTCTTTTTGTGACATTATGCTGTGCTTGCTAGCTGAAATGAATTCCAGGGAAGGGTTGTCTTCTATGCTTTATCCCCCCTTCCCTCCATGATCCTGTTTGAAATGTTCAGATGTTTATATTCCTGGTCTTTCCATCGTCTGCTTTGACTATCGGTCCCTATGCTACACTATAACAATGCGAGCACCCGCTGACTTTGATGTAAATAGCAGCTCCTTTGGTATACATGCTGCTGTTTGTTGCACATGGATCCAATAAATATGCATGTTCAGAGGCAGGTAGGTCCGTATAATAAATAAGAGAGAGAGGCACAGCAGGCTGTGTCATTGAAATGTGCAATTTCCAAACTCCTCCCGCCTGCCGCGGGCATCCCAGGAGAGCGCTAAGATTATGAAGGAATTCTCCGAGGCCATTACTGGGAAGAGGGAAAAAGGCTTCGCTACAGACAGCTTAATGGACTAATTTGTAACTCGAAGAGCAGGAGAAATGAGTTGCTGGCTGCGTTTTAATTTGACAGCGAGAGGCAGAACGAATGTGAAATGGGTTGACAGAGCAGCAGCGTGGCATGGGGGCAGGGGGAGAAACCAGGCTCTCTTTGCACATGTTAACCCTTCTACTCCCAGCGAAACCAGGACTAAGGGAGCTAAATAGGCAAATCACTGCAAGCCATGTTGTATGTTAGACTAGCTGCTTCTGCAGGATTGTAAAATAAAGATTGCCTTTTGTGTTACTCATATCCAAGTAATCTGTATTCCAAACCCAAGTTTAACAGTGATGTGAGAAAAAAATCAACTGTGTTCCCTCAGTTCTGGTTCTGTGTGCTCAGAAGACACTGATGGATAAAGCCATTGTATTTGTATTTCCATAGCCTGGGCTTATCACTGAATGACAGCATTCCAAAAGATAAACACACTGATTTTTCACAGCTAGAAAGTGTCATCTTTAGCACAAAATGGCATCCATATTTTGGTATCACTTGTTGCATTTCATAACCGTTAAATATAATATTTTAGATATAGCTTTTCAGATGCATTAAAGCAAATAATCGATACATACAAAATTTTATTAACATGCATCATTTCACTATATGCTTAATTCAAAATAATTAAATATAGCTGATGAATTCTTTTGTTAGAGGCCCTTAGAGCTTGTTGATTCTCCATTTTAAAATAGTACAAGTAGTACTCACTTGTTTAATGCTCTTCAGCTTCATCTCTAGAACAGACTGTTTATACAATCCTACAGCAGACCAAACTAAGCAGATACAACACCCAATCAATGCATACACACTTGTCCAATTTTAAGTAGACCTATGACCTTTATCTGCTATACTGATTGCTTTACTGTACACACTCTTCCAATCTTAGCCAATCCACCCACAAAGGGGGTGCTGTATGACCTCAGGATTGGAAGAAGAGTAGGACAAAGCAGTCTCTGGAGTGTACACACTTGTAAATTGGTTGGGTTTTTTGATATTTAAGCAAATTTAAAAATCATTTGCCAAGACCAAGTGACCAGGATTGGAGGTATTGAGCAGGTGTGTGAGAGCACACTGTTAACCAATGTCTGACCAACTGGTTGGTTGGAGGTCGCATTGGACGGGAATTGGTTAGGCTTCTTCTGTTTGGAATTAACCAAAGGAAAATAAGCCTCACACACAAATGTTTCTCCATCTAATATACAGGTATCTTTCTCCTACATGAACATATTCATCTAATTTGTAATTAAACGTTTGTTTAGTTGTGTAAGGACCAATGTCCCCATTTACCAATTAAGCATTACCTATAAAGAGTTTTCTGCATGATAAAATTAAGGACTTCCAGGGGTTCTGAATATAGGATATCTATATACTCCTCATGCTTTTTGTTCACACACAGTATATTCTCTATTGCATATCACCAACATATGCATTCCATTTAGAATTTAGTTCACCTTGTCAAATGTCTTCTATATAGATATGGACTACATTGCTAACATTTATGTAGACAGTCTAATTCTTCCATGGTTGCCATGGTAACTACTGAAAAGCTTTACAAATTTAAATTGAAAGGACAATGAAAGTAAAGCATGAGTTAGACATGCTTGATATCGTGGAATGTTTGGTGAGGTTATCAAACCTCAAAGGAGAATGCACATAATAAAATAGCTGTGAGGTGTATGGAAGGTTTGATTGTTTTTTTTTCCCCCACTAGCTGTGAACTGTTCTGTTGTGACATAAACGACAATACAGAAAAAGATGGCAATAAATAGAAATTAATATAGGATGTGAATTGTATGTACTTAGAAATTTAGCCTTGTGTTCATGCACTCTTAATATTATTAATAATTATTATTAATAGTAATAGGCTCATCTGGGTAGAGAATGAATTATTATAATCAATTAAGTGTATATCAATTTATTTTGTAATTCTTGGAGTGCAATGATTTATTATTTTATATATACAAGCAACCGCATACAAGGGGGAAAACACTTTAGATGGTTTTGTGTCCAGCAGCAGTCAATGCAAACTGGCAATGCAGTCTAGAGACACTGGGGCTGATTCCGAGTTGTACTTACACCTTTTTTTTAGATGCAAGTGTAGACCTGAGCAATACCATGTTGAGTTGCAAGGGGAGGCAAATTTAAATTGTAAAACCAGAATTAAAATTAGGAGGTGAAGTTTCTTAGCTCAACTCTATTTTATAGAATAAACATAAAGCTATGCAGTATTTTAGTTCTCTGTGTAAAAGTTATATATTTTCCCTTCATACAAACATGTTTAAATTAATAAACACCCCCTACTTTGAAAAATGGTTTAGCTGAGCTGCACACTTGCACCTAAAATAAGGTGTAAGTGCATCTCTGAATCAGCCCCACTGTCAGGAGAAATAAGCAGCATCAGTGGCATGAGAGTTTAGATTATCAGACAGTTGTTTGTCTTCTTACCTTCGACATAACATTAAAGTGTTGTATAGTAGAAAGTTCTTCAGCCACCAACATTATGGACATCTCACATACTGGACAAAGGATTGATCGGTACCAGTGAATTTGCTTAAATAACATTTTTATTTTTCTTTCTTTCATTCACTGTTACCCCTGGGTGCTACGCTTCATCTTGTGTGTGTATGTTATGTCTAAATCCTTCATACAAATTGGTGATCTCCAGGAAGTCCCAGCGGGGCCCATTACAGCCTGCAGGGCAGAGAAGATCATTAATAGTACTGTCAGCCAAGGCCACCAGTTAAATTAATCCATCTCCTTCATTAGCAGATCGGGTGGGGCAGCTTTGTCTGAAAGTAAGTAGAGCAGGGAAATCTGGGAATGTGACTCAGGGAGGAGCATTCACCCTTTAAATTCTGAAAGGGTCCTGTTATGTTCTGTATCATCCATTATACGTTTACCGCTGCTATATTGTGTCCTATTGAATCTTAAAGTATCTTGATGTTGCTAACTTATTCACTAGATGTCGTTTGTATTTTAGGCACACCACCAAAGTTTTGGTATCTAGTCAACCCTACAAGAGGAGGAGGGGTGGGGGTCTAGACATTATATTGCTTCATATACACACATTCACCTTACTAAATGCATGGAGTATTTTTTCTTGTCATGTTGCTATACTGTTACACTTACTTTTTGCCTTGACATTTTTAGCTTGAAGAAAAAAAGTCTTTTGGCATCAAGAAAAAGCAAAGATGTCCTTATTTATGCTTTTTCTGTGTAGAGACATACATATCTGTAGACTGGTAAAGTACAGGAAGGGTTGTACCCATAACATGTGTTGAAGGCTGTTGTACATCAAAGTGTATGCCTTCCTGACCTCATTTCCCCAAAAATATTGCAAGCTTGTCTTCTTTCCCCCTACAAGACCTGCTATAAACAAGTAATTGTTTTCCTGAAGGAAGCAAGATAAAATGCACAGCTTTATTTCTGAGCCAAATCCACAGCAGGAGGAAATGCATATACACATTTATCCAAAGAATGGGATTCCTGTGTCTGAACAAGTTCACATTGCTTATAGAACTGCTTTCACTAGTGCCAATAAGCAGAAAGCTGTAAACGCTATGTACAGAAACACTCATTTTCTTCTCAGACATGTTTGTTGTTAATTAGATATGTTGATACAAGTTATAACAAATATAGGAGAATTTGTTCTTTTATGTCAACTTCATAAAGTATAAATATAGTGTGTTTATATTCACATCAGGAACACATATTCCGACTGCTTTGTTTAATATGTTACTTTTTCCACCAGCCTTAAGTTGGCCGTACAGTGGATCGATTATTGATCCCAGCAGGGGGACAATTTTCCATATCCTGTTATCAGCACAATACACCTCTCCTGCTGGGACCGATAATCCTAGAAGAAGAGGGAGGCACTTAAAGAATAGGGAGCCATTCAGTAAGCTGATTTGCTCCTTTACATTATTGGGCACTAACTGAAAGACCAAATAATCATGCTAGAGCGTTTCTGGTGCATTTATCTGGCCTTTTTTAAAATTGATCTTGTCCACTAATTAGAGCAATTATTTGCCCGATCACCTGATAATTGGATGATCGGGGATATAGTAAAAACAAAAATCCACCAATCGAGGTACATTAGGTGATACCCGGGTTGAAAAACCCGGGTCGCACCTTTCACACTGCACCCCTACCCGTGTAGGACCCAGGAATAACCCTTCTTTTCACCTGGGTTGAATTCCCGGGTCTTCTGACACGGGTCCATCGGAAGTGCACCTTTCACATCTCCACAAAATACCTGGGATTTTGCCAAGACCCAGATTTTTGGCGAAAATTTCGTGGTGATGTGAAAGGGGTATTAGTCAGCTGTTAGCCATTCCCCTGTACTATCACCAAGACTGATCTGTAGACTGATGGAGGCTAAATTTTTATATATCATAAGGCTTTCATTTGAGTTTTCTAATAATGTCACAGTGTCTCTTTCATAAAGAGATCTTCACACAGTGTTTGTCATGTTTCTATGCATTATGGTACTTGAAGAATAAAACAATGTATGATGTAGAGTCAGTTAAAAAGCTCATAAGACTTTACCATTTAGTCAATAAACTTTTACTGGGAAGGCTTCCTCTGTTGGGGTTGTTTCTCGTGAAATACATTTACTATACGCAGAACCCAAACTTTGTGCTGTCTAATTGTGATATTGATGTTCCATATAGGGACATATCCGTTAATAAAGAATGTGTTGTTTGTTTATTTTTTAATCCAACTTATCCTTGCTTGAATTTGCTTGCTTTGTTCGCCTTAAATACTTGTGATAAATACATGGCAAGTGGAGCTTGTCTAGCCTGGTAGTAAGGGTCTGAATTGCTCTTTTGCTATAGACCTGTAGTGTATCCCTGCCCTCTCCAGATGTGTAGCAAACAGAGCAGGCATCGAAATGAGATCCATATGGATGCTTAGAATTTATAGTTTTGCCATTGTTAACACCCGAGGCTTGTCCTTCCTGTCTGCTTAGTGAAGGAAGGATACAAAATTGGTCCCACAACATATCCAACCAAACGTGTCTGAAAGATAGGACCATCATTTATTTAGCTAAGGAAATAGTGGAAGATTTATTAATAACCTCAATTGGCTTAAATAACACTAGTGATTTCCATATGTGACCCAGAGTACAAATCTCCTATGGACAAGCAGACTTCAAACTTCTGCTGACCTTGTTGGTTTTAACTGCACACCAGGATAATTCCCAGAGGCAAGCCTTGTAAAAATAACAAGACAAAGATATCTGGAGAGTCTGTGCTACAACACGTGTAACCTTACCTTTGACCCCCCCAGGACATAGCTTGCTGTAGATCATACTTAATCATTGCTTTCTACTTAAGTTTGCAAATATATCCAAGTTAAAGAGCATCTGGAAATGTGGTTATTAAGTGTGACATAGGAACATTTTCTGGTTTGTTTACTGATGTTGTTGTTATAATTACTTCTATCATTTAATCCTGTCCTTTGTGTGCTGACAATTCTTGTAAACAATTGTGTGAATTCCCACTACCTTCACATTGTTAGTTATTTATTTTTTTCAGACACATTTTCATACATATTATGAATTGTTCATAGTTTGTGATCCAAAATGTCCTATAAATCTTGTATCGCTAATACCCCGTTCACACTGAGCCAAAAACCCAGGATATTGCCGGGCCAAGCCCTAACGACCCGGGTCAGAGCTCAGTGTGAACGGCTGCGCTTGTTGCTCTAATGACCCGGGAATCAGACTCGGGACATTTGCAGGGTTATTCCCGTGTCAGACCCGGGTAGCCGCCAGTGTGAACAGTGGAACCCGGCTTTTTAACCCGGGTAGCACATAATCTACTTGATTGACGTAATTCGTTCAATATTGCCCTGGCAACAAATGTTGCCAGAGCAGCAGTAAACAAATTACACAGTGTGATGACTCTGCCAGGGCAGACCCATGTTCAGTATGAACGTACCTTACCCGGGAATTTCCCGGTTCTAAGCAGTAGCCTGAACAGGGTCTGAGGAGCTTGGCTGATGTGTGCCCTGGAAATAACCCAGGTCTTAAATCCCTTGTTTTTGCCGGGGCGGCAGTGTGAACACGGTATTAGAGAATGGATCATGCACATCTAACACTAAAGTGGTAGCAGCACGCTGAAGGGTGTATCTGAAGGGGGTCTAGTTTGTGTTCTCCTTACATTTATGTTGATTTTACACATCTCTTAAACATAATCGTATAGTTAAACTGTGGTGTATGTATGTGGATTTTAAATTGCAAGCTCTGCCAGGTTAGGGACTAATGTGAATGGAAACCCTTCTAAAGTGTTGAAGCTACATAAGGGATAAGAATGATATTAACATTTTTTATTAAACAAAAAGTGTATTCGTGCAGACAGACTTGATCATTTTATTACCAATGAACCAATAAACAGTATAATGTAGAATTTGGGAAATGGAAAACGGG
>WWET01000126.1:367116-389878 GCA_011038615.1 Limnodynastes dumerilii | reverse complement strand
GGGAGAAAAAGAAACGGGGGGGGGGGGTCAAACCTTAGCTTTATCTTGCAAAGGGTATAGTTATGGGTGTGGGCAGTGTTTAAAAAATATTCCTATATTAGTCTAGTTTATATATACTTTATGTATAAAAAATTGTTGGAAACCAGCCTTTTTGTCATAAAAATCATCTGTGTCCTCATGTTCAATGAGTAATAAGCTGTATCATTTTATTTCACACCCTGCCTGATTTATGGTCCACTTCTGTGTCAGTCAACTGTGATTGGCTACATCTAGAAATTCTGCAGTTTTTCCATTAACACCCATTGCCTTCATCAGCTACTCATCCATGCAAGCCATATCTCTCACAGGTGACAGTCTCCAGTCCCCCTTCCCCCACCCACACATGCCCTTCCTTTCTGTAAAGTGATGGAGCAGGAAGCAGAGAAAATAAACCAAAGCATACAATTTTAGCTTTGTTGGATCACATTTTTTTTACAGTTAAGAGATATAAGGCTAGCCAACATTATTTTTATTGTTTTATTATTACTGGTGTTTATTTAAGATGTGATTTTACAGGTTTATGTTGTAGAAATAGAAGTACAGTATATGTACAGCATTAGCATTTGGAGTTTCTTTGCCTGCATCTTACAAGCTCGCATATGTTCCAAGCAATATCCTTTCCCTCTATCTCCTCTTTTGCTTCCAGCATCTAATCAGGTTTCACTTCTTGCGGACTGTATTGATCTTCAGCTCTGGAAAATGCAAATTACCCCAGCTGCCAGGATTCAGGGTGTTTTATCATCAATGCAGAGTAATTATCTTTGTCTGCACTGATATTGGATTGTTAAGCCCCGGGATAATGCACCAGGTAAAGACATTTAGAAAGCAGCCCACCAAGGGGATTTGTGTAAATTTGATGGATAGAGTGAGAGAAGTGTTGCTGACGTGCAAGCCCTGGGGAATGGATAAGGCTTCAAAGGGGTACATACATGCTATATACAGAAACTTAAGGAATAACAGGAGATGAGCCTGGCTTCTGACCAGATTCACAATGTGCAAAAAATAGGCACTTCAGGGATTGATTTGTCCCATGGTAATAACCTGAATTTAAGACATTTGACATACTAGAATATGTACACACTGCCACAATGTATGTGTCTTGTCAATATATAGGCCTCCATTTACTAAACATTAAAATGCTGTGATCGTTACCTTAGCCAGGCTTGCTTCTCCTCACTTCGAGCCTGGCAACTCCAATTGCAGGATTTACTAATAGTCACCCCTCAGACGAAGCCCTTGTTTAATATCCAAAATCACTGAACAATGTAGAGTAATTTCCTAGTGTAAAATAACTTTGACTTAAAACGTCATGGCCTAGCATTCAGTCATTTACAACTGTAGTTTATCTGATAAGCTTTGGTATGTGATGATGTATAGCATATATATTTACCCTTCATTTAAAAGTCAAACGGGGCTACGTGTCCAAATGGAATATAGGTTACCTAGCAAGAGGATCATAGCATTTATTAATATGAAAAATATCTAAATGCAGAAAAGCTGTCTTGAATAATGTGTACAAATGAAGACAAGTTGAAATAAAAAAAACTGGTATGGTGTTATAAATTGCAGCATATTTTCTTTGTTACACTGTTACAGTCTCCTCAGATCATGAATGAGTTAAAACTGACATATCTTCCCAGGCACCCAGTAGCACTCAAACACAAATGAACACTGATGCTGTGAAATGACAGGCGAGAAAGGCCACAGCTAATGCATTCAAGAGACAATGGCGTGATTTGATTCCCCAGGATCCATACATACTGCTGTTATTTAGAAGGATTTTGCTGCCCCAGGCAAAAGCAATCAAACTGGAAGCTGCGCCCTCCCAGATCCTTGTTCCCTTTAATTGGAGACACAGCCCGGGATGCCCGCAGGCAACTGACAGCGTTTAAATGCTGCGTGTGCTGCGGAGGAATGTTCTAGAGAACAAAGCCGTGCACGCTCCTTTGTGTTCTTGTTTTATTAGATTTTTTCCCTTCAATAGTGTGTGAAGGAGGATAAAAGGGTGGTAGGCTCATTATTACAGTGACATGTAAGAAATGTAGAGGATCAGTCGCTCTGTTGCTTCCTCTGCACAGCATATATGAACATATGGACGCAAAGTTTGTGAGCATTGATGAGTGGCCCTCTGACCATGCAAAGGGCCATACATTAACTTTGAATGTACTGCCAAACTTATATACCTATATATAATATGATATGGTTATTTTACAGATCTGAGTGTCACAGGGGATGGTTCCAGGGTCGCTTATAAAGATTCATACTAGTGTTGTCTGATTCAATAGCACAATTGACCTATCACCTGTGTGCCAGATCCAGACCTCTGTGTGTTTTCCGTACGCATGGAGGCCTGTAGTTCCACACACATAAGGGGAGTGAGCTCTGTGTGGATCTGCTTACAGCTGCTTACTTGCCTTCATCTGCATGCCTGTCCCCTGTCTCCCATGCAGGGATTAGGCATGTGGATGTCTTGTAACGCCTCTAACCTCCCTATGAGCATGTGCAGTGCCCGAAAATCATCTAACTTCCGCAAGCAATTTTCGAAAGTCAGGTGAAGTTATTAGCTTAGGATCAGGTCCTGTATAATTATTTCTGCTTCCCGACTCTATCTTTTAAGGGTAAAGCTGGCCATACACTAGAGCAAATAATCGCAGTAGTTAGTGGCCAGGATCAATTTTTGAAACATCAAATAAACGCACCAGAAACGCTCTGATACTATTATTTGATCTTTCAACATGTTTGATTTAAATTTTAAGGGAGCCAATCAGCAAGCTGAATAGCTCCCTATTCTTCAAAGCTGCTGCTGTATATCTATGTACAAAGCTGCTCTCACAGCTCTAAAGGTATACTTTCCAGCTGTCAGAGCAGCATAGTACATTGATATACAGCAGCGGCTATTGCAGGGAATAGTACAGACAGGGATCAGCTGAAACCATACTGTGTGAAGCACGGCTTAGGCTGATTCTTGTCTGTACTACTGCCTGTAATAACCGCTGCTGTATATCTATGTACTATGCTGCTCTGACTGCTTTGATAGCTTCAAAGCTGTTAGAGCAGCATAGTAAATATATACACAGCAGCGGCTATTGTACCTACAAATACCTGTCTGTACTACTCCTTGCAATAACTGCTGCTGTATATATATTTATTTGTATATATAATATGTGTACTGTGCTACTCTAACAGCTTTGATGGTATCAAAGCTGTCAGAGCAGCATAACTAGCCCCCACCACCTTTTCTGCTAGGATTATCTGTCCCAGCAGAGGAGGTGTATGGTGCCAATAACGGGACATTTCCCTAGCAGGAAATCGTCCTGTTTATCAGCCCAACTCCTGCGGACACCGATAATCATCCTAGTGTATGCCCAGCTTAATTGTCACTTAAAATACCCACAATGTACGCTTGATCTGGATTAATCATGTTAAAAATGCAGTTCTAATTTACAAGGAGTTTCCTCTTATTTACCTCTTTAAACCTTTCTTATGCCCAAATGTGCTTTAAAGAGCAACATCCTATTTGTGTACTTCCTTGCAATGAAAAGTCTCAATCCATACCCATCCAATAGGATTTGTACTTGTTGGACACCCAGGCTTAGTGGGGCGTGAGTCATGATTGTGGGTGTCTGTCCTTATCAGTCAGGACTTTGTACCAACTTTAGCGAAGAAAACATTGAATTCCTCTAACAGTATGTATTTGATGTGACTGGAAAACAGCCTAGCACTATATAATGATAGCCACACGATTACATGATGATAGCCTGTAGGAGAGGGGGGGCCATGGTAGCCACCCCCCAACTATACTCAGAAAATCTAAGCAAGGTGGCAGAGTCTGGTAACTTAAGACAGCTGTCAGTGCTCCATGTATGAATGATGAGAACTGTTTATAAATACAATGCCAGCTGCTGAGAGCTTCTGTCTCAGCACTACAGATAGCTGAGTGCAATGTTAAGCTGACAGATTCTGGCAGCTAATCTGCACATGTGCAGAGCACTGTGCATACCCAAGGGGCCCAAGTCAGTCAAATTCCACACCTGATTAGACCCCGGAAATAAGCACCTCTACCTCTGTGTTGTAACAGAGAGTATTGGTTTATAAGTCTAATGATCAATTCCAATTCCATTATCAATATAGTTATGTGACTGGTTTTAAAATTGTATTATGTTTGGTTTGTGTTATATACAACATTTCAATTTGCATTGCTGTCACATTGATGCAGCAAATGCTAGAACAGCTTCCTGCGGATTTGTAACGTTCTGCAGATATTAAGATACCGTTTTAGAAGACTCACTTGTGTAAATGTCTTCCTATAACTTTGACCGAAATTGTAATGTCTAAAATAGTTTCTGTAGATCTGCTGTGAAGTCCCATATTAGCGTCATGAATAATATGCTAGAAGGGGTATAGGCAACCTGCAATCCAGGTGTTGTGCAACTACATGTCCAATCACGCTTTTCAAAGTTTTGACTATGACTATGCTAATTAAGCTTGCTGGGAGTTGTAGTTTCACAACACCTGGCATCCCT
Source organism: Limnodynastes dumerilii (assembly GCA_011038615.1). Taxonomy (NCBI): domain Eukaryota; kingdom Metazoa; phylum Chordata; class Amphibia; order Anura; family Limnodynastidae; genus Limnodynastes; species Limnodynastes dumerilii. Next base: position 385,316 of record WWET01000126.1, on the reverse strand, counting down.
GTGCTATACAAACATAAAATAGTAATTGCTCAGTGTATGGCCAATATTGGGAGGCACTTTATTCAGTCTATAATTATATGAAAGCTAATGACAAATCAACAGCTATATGAGACAATAGTGCATTGTGTATGAAACAAGGGTAATAAAAAATGTTTAGCTACCCATCCTGTAATGATCATTAGATGTTAATAAATAACATCAAAATGCTGTCATTGATAACTTGTTCAACATGGTCTAATATTTCCCTAGCTCACTTCTTTTTATACCACACATCCATGCCCTCTCTCATTCTTGTCGTTTCCACCTACGCAACATTGCACACATCCGTCCCTTCCTCACCAATTAAGCTACTAAAACCCTTATCCACTCTTTAGTCCTATCACGCCTCGACTACTGTAACCTCCTCCTCATAAGTCTCCCGTTCACCCTTCTTGCCCCCCCCTCAATCTATACTCAATGCTGCTTCCAGGCTCATCTTCCACTCACGCCGCTCTACCTTGGACTCTCCTTTATGTCAAACCCTCCACTGGCTTCCTGTCCACTTCAGACCTCTCTTTAAACTCCTTACCCTCACCTTTAAGGCCATCTCCTCATCCACTGCTCCCTACCTCTCTTCCCCGTTCTGCTAACCAGCGCTGTCTGACCTCTTTACTGATCACCACATCTCATGCCCGTATCCAGGACTTCTCCCATGCTGCACCTCTGCGCTGGAATGACCTCCCTTCTTTAGTCAGACTCTCGCCCACATTGCAGGTCTTCAAGCGTTCACTCAAAACGCACCTGTTCAGGCTAGCCTACCCCTCCTCCACTTAACATCCTCACTGCATCCTTCTACTAGTCCTTCTATTCCTTCCCCCTCTCCTCCACTCACACCAGCAGTCCACTTCCTTCCCCCTCCATATGTCTTCTGTAAGTTCTTCCCTCCCACTTAGTGTATTAGCTCACGTGAGCAGGGCCTCCATCCTAGTGTTGGTCCTTCCTCCACCGCTCCCCCCTCACTTTTTACCCTCTTGTTCCCCTCTGCTACCCTTTTACCCCTTCCCCACCTAGTGGCTCCCTCTTACTGCGCTCTATCCCCTGCCCCCTCATCTTCCAAGCTTGACACCTCGCATTTTGCCTTGCGTTCTGTGCTTGCTACACTTATTGTAATTTTGTGATATTTTTATATTCATATTGTATTTACTATGTACTATGCTGTCCCTGTATGTCTGTTCTGTATTTTGTTGTATTTTGTACGGCGCTGCAGACACCTTGTGGTGCCTTATAAACGATAATAATAATAGTATTAAAATGGAAAAATCCATTGTTTTTGTAGCAATTTTCCTCTCTAGAATACTAAACTTTTTAGTTCTAGTTGCCTTTTATTTGTTAAGAACAAGTCATACTTTGTTTGTTTTCTGCTATTATGGAATCATCTGATCCTGTGGTTTTTAGAGCATGCTTGGGGCTCTACAAGGTGTAGAGATAAAGTACAGGTCTGCAGACTGTGATTATATGGGAAAAACACCATCTGGAGGACTAATTGTTAGTTCAGTACAAACTTGATAACCCCAAAGCAAACAAATCCAGGCCTGCTGATCTGTATCTGCACAAAAATACTTAATCTAGCTGCCAAAGTCTCACTGCTGGGCAAAACAGGTCTTTGGTCTTCACTGGAAACTGGAGAAAGGGTGAGTAGGTATCAAATACTGAAACCAGTTATTTGAGTTCACATGAGGATTAACAATTTAGACCCACATTCATGGGAGTATGTTAGGTTTAATCTATACTTAAACTGGAAGATCATCCTATTAGAGCAAACCCTTTATGTATTTAATTTTTTAAAGAATAAGACACAACATTAGGATTGTCAAATGTAATACCTTTATAGAGAATACCCAAGAGTGGGACTGATTCAGAGATGCACTTACTCCTTTTTTTTTAGGTGCAAGTGTACAGCTCGGCTAAACCATTTTTCAAAGTAAGGGGTGTTCATTAATTTAAACATTTTTGCATGCAGGGAAAATACTTTACTTTTACACATAAAAATACTGCATAGCTTTATATTTATTCTATAAAATAGAGTTGTGCTAAGAAACTCCACCTCCTAATTTTAATTCTGGTTTTACAATTTAAATCTGCCTCCCCTTTCAATTCAACATAGTATTGCTCAGGTCTACACTTGCACCTAAAAGTAGGTGTAAGTGCAACTCTGAATCATCCCCGGTGAGTAAACTGGCAGTAAATACATCCATATAAGAATTGATATAGCTAAATATAGATATAGAATACAACTTTCATCTTTCTGCCACCCCAGCTATGATGTACATGTGGATAGCAATGATCTTTGCAAGAAAAAGATTCTTGTTTTGAATCAACAGATGTGCTAAACATTTGGAGAGAGCCAGCGGTGGTATGTGCCCCTTAAGGGAGGGCAATTATTAGCATTGCTTAGTGGGCAAGATGCAAAGTAGCAGCCCTGCCCTGTATGTGGTTAAATTCTGCAACATGGTTTAAGTAAATAAACCCTACCTGGTGAAAGTTTGTATTAGGTTAAATGTATAGTATCCAAATATTTTTGTTGTAAGCTGTAATAAGTAAGCATGTCTTCTGTCATTAGTGCCACTTGAAGTTCCCTTATATTAGAGTGTAATGTTATTGTTGATATGAGTTATTCATTCTCTTAATTGGTAGATAAATACTAAATACTCCTGTGTTAAAGTCGTTATGTAATCCAGGGTGTAAGAATATATATTTTGTACTGGCCACACGAGCAATATAATGCGTTGTGAATATAATTTAATATATAATAAAAGCTATGCTATGAAGGAAGGCTGTGATTCACACTAGCACACAAGTAGTTAAGTTCTTCAAGCAGGAGAGAGCGCCTTTGAGACTGCTCCTGTCTGCCTATAGTGTGCAATCGTGTTATCTGGGCTGGATTGGTCAGGCCTGGAGTAGTCGCTGTTGCCTCTGAGCAGCTCTTGCAGTGAGCTCGGCATTTGCTAGAGATCGCGCATCGGGTGCAGCCTCCTCCGTGTCCTCTGCCACCATGGACCCGAACACGTAACCGTCTCCCGCGCCGCACGAACACTGGATTTCTTGGTTCTTTTTGCTGGGATTTTTATGAAGATTTCGGCACTTTCTCTGTCACTCTCCGGCTGTAAACTTGCTGCCATGGAATATGTGTATTTGTCCTGTAATTAGCCAGGAGACCGTCGTGAGAGGGGGTCTTGGCTGCCGCCCGGCCGGGTATCTGCTGTAGGGAGTCGGGGAAGTTTGGATGTGCCGGAGGATTACATGGACTCCTCTCTCATACATCGTCCTGGGCTCTCTGTTGTTGCGCTCTCTTCCCCAGTCTGGGGCGTGCGTTTGCGGATTTATTACGTCGGATTTTTCCCCGTGATTGTGGATTGATTGGATTATTGCGACCGCTCAGGGTAAGCCGTAGGGGCACATGAGGCATGCAGCATAGACCGTGCTTTCTATGTAATGTGGACTGATCGCTCGCAGTTACTGCTGAGAGTAATGCGTCAGATCTGGATGGTGATGTGTAGCTCTTACTGCTGTATTGCGATAGTTTAGCGCTACGTGTGCTGCCTGCATATCAGTGTGTTGGCTCCAGCCCTTCTATGGCAATGTTATGAGCAACTTCATGAAAACACACAGGGTATAAGTGTTGGGCATTCTTGGTGCCAGCTTCGTGGCTCATCATTGATGTACCAGGGGAAACTGAAGTTTACTGCAGTTATCAATTGCCAGAGTCCTGGTATAGAGACTGATCTGCAGTAGACTGAGGATGTCCTTGGCTGCCTCCCACACTCTTCATTGCCCGAGGAGCCCTGTGTGCCAAGGGGCGATGGCAGTGCGTGCTGGCGACTTAACTCCTGCTCAGCCGGTATAGGGCGTTTCTCTGCATACCATAGTACAATCTCGCCCTGAAATCCTTCGACACTAATATGTTTCGCTTGCATTCTTCATTAGTACATTATTGTGTGAGGACAAATATTTCTAATAAAAATCTTTTTGCCTTAGACTAGGTTAAGGTTAATTGTTTACTGCATCTCATTCACCCTTTAAAATTGATAATGAATTCCCTGTTACTACCACAAAAACATACGCAGACTTCCATTCATTTGATGATAGAAGTAGAACAAAATCCTTTTTCTTTATAGAAGTGGTAGGTTGCTAATTCGAATTTAGGTTGCGTATTTGAAAATTGTTTGCCCAGTTATTGTGTGTATTTTGTGGTTTATTAATTATTTATCTGGTAATATTTAGAGTATGCACTGTATATGAAATAGTTTCATTGAAAATTGAAAAAAAAAAACATGTTTTCTTTGAGCGTTATGGTTTACATTAACCTTATTTAAATATTGCCAATGTGCGTATATTGTATTTAGAGCAGAAAAATGTCATGACTCAAATTAGCATCCTATTCATATCACTATATTTTTATGCGTAAAGCCACTGTTGGTGTTTGTTTTGTTGACAATTTCACCATTGTTTTTGTTGTTTATACCTCCACTTTTCTCAAGTTGCAATCTTAAAAAACAAACAAAAAAAAACTGTGTGCATATTACTAATTTAATACAATCCTGTTGAACGACTAGACACTCCATGGCTGTGTTCCAGAGGGTTAGTGTATTGGCAGAACTGAGACCGTTCTGGTGTCATCTCTAAAGATGAAGAGAGCAACACTGTTTTGGCACATTGTCTGCTAGGTTAACACTTCATACTGCAAAGACTCTTATACATTCAACTGGTATTTAAAACAAAAGTGTCCGTCTTATCCCTGCATAACTTGTTTTGTTTATATACCCCTTAAGCCAAATTAGTTATAGCTTACTATTTATAGAATACTGTAAATGTATTTTATATTTGGTGGCATTATTGTGCTGAGAACATTTGTATAAATATTTTTTATAGCAAGGTGATATGTAGCGACCCTGCTGGCTCAGTGAGCTGATAGATATCAGATCTAGTAACACCTCTCACCTTCCTCCTCAAAAGCTGCATGAGCACAAAATTTTATACCTCTACATGAGATTGAAATCCAATCCTTTCACATCTTAGCGTTACATACTCTATGTGGTATGTAAGCTGTTATTCTTACCTCTCCTGGAATCTTCTTTGCTTGCAAGCACTGCTTTGGCGCAAAATGCATGTAAACCTAATTTATTCCACAAGTGCTGTCTGAAGGATTGTCCAGGGCTTATATTTTTGCCCTGATCCATAGCATATCCCTCAGCCTGCATAGATTGCAAACTCTTCAGATTAAGATCTGTCAGTCTATTTTCATTACACAAATTATACATATTCGTGTTGGTAAAAATGATGAGCTATTGATGTCATAAATATACATGGGAAGCATATGTAAAGAACAAATGACAAGTAATTGGTAAGCTTTCTATTGTAAATTATTTTAGTTTCCATGATTTGCTTAGGGCTGGCTACGTCACCTATCAAAGCTGATAAACCTGAAATAGCCAGTTGTTAAATGTTTGCAGTCATATTTTAAACCATATACAATTGTATAAGATTATCACTGAGAGTGTTAAATATTAATCCTTGTTATCTGAATGGGGGAATGCTCTTAGTGTGAGGTGTAAAGCTTGTATGTAGGAAGATTACCAATGACCCTATAGCCTCAAGTTCAAATGCTGTAGCTTGTTTAAAGGTTGTTTTCTTAAAACAGTGCCTATTTTACATTAAGTATACATAACGCTCAATACTGCTATTCACATTGATAGCTATAGCATAAAAGGGAAAACCCAATAATGCATTTCTTCTTAAAGTGACAAATGTTTACCTTTGTATTACTTAAGCAATTCACTCCTGTTCTCTCCAATTAATTGATCATTAAACCAGTCTGCAGAAATGGAGTAACATTTGGGTGCTTAAAGCCTCTTAGGCATTGTAGGGGTTAAATTGATCCTCTTTTAGCCAGCCCTGCTAATCCTTTTATATCCCCTCTCCTGTGCAGATTATCCAGCAAGGAATAATTAGCAGTTTACAGTTCACCTGTCACAGGCAATAACTCAAGCCTTGATTTACTGACAGAGCTGACATGTGGGGTGATCATCTTTCTCCAACCTTTCCTCTAAGACCTTTGAGGAGCTGTCTCCTCGGGGCATTTAAAAGCCTCACAGGATGCTTATTAAAGAAAGAAGTTCTTGCTATTTAAAATACTTGTGTTTTTATACCAAATGCTGGGAAACCTCAAGTGATGTCTCCTTGTCCAAGCTTGATCAGTGTAGATCTCCGCTCTTATTTCAGCCCATTTGGCCATTATTCTAGTTATGGTGCATTTAATGCTTCTGTTGGCTGACTATTGTAAAACACTCCAGTTTTGCTAAAAGAAGCATTTCCTGCTTTAAAAATGTATACAGAAAAGTGGGTATTGTAGGATTATTTAAAGAGTTGAAACATCCAGTTTCTTGTGCAAGCTCATTTCTTGTGTCTGCTGCAGTAATGAGTTGGACAGCTGCTTGGCATGGCAGATAAGCCTTGAAATATCTCAGGGTTGTTTGTGAAAAGTGAAAATAAGATCTGAGCTGTAGAGGAGATGACAAGCCTGGTAGCAAACTGCAGACAGTAATAGAATGTTAACTCTTAGCAGTCAACAGATTTCTTCCATATTTTATAGCAAAAGATAGCTCTGGATTTGACTGCATTGGCGCTTTAGCATGGCCTCCTCTTATCCATGCAGCCTATTGCTAAGCTGTCAGTTTGATCTCTCCCCCATGGATTCTATCCCATGTACTGGGGAGAATATAATGACTTGGAATTGTGCATTCACTAATGAGAACACACAAAGTGAATCACCATGGGTTCTGGCACACATGTTTGACATTTGGGGGGGAAATAGCTGATTTGTAATGGTTGCTTGGGGCTCCTAATAATGTCACACACACATACACACAACACACATTCTGTACCTTCCACTATATTATATATAATATCTTATTATTGTGGCACGCAAAAATGAGTTGGTCATGTGGCAGCTCTGTAATAAAAAAGTATATTAAATGTATTTTTTTTATACAGAAGTACAGAAGCTGAGTGAATTGTCCTGGTTGCCTGTTTTAAGAGGACAAAGCAACGCTGCTTGTATAAAAAATAAAGATGATTGATGTGGAATGACTCCTTACGTCGTTGTTGATTACTTAAATTAATTAATTAAAAATAACTGTTGCATAAGCAATAATGGGTATATAGCAGACTAGAGCGATTGCCTGCAGGACAGTGTATCACATGTAACTGCCTAGGAATATATACTTTGTATTTCTACTGTAAAACCTTTGTACATGTAACTTATTTGTATTTATATTTACAATTTCCTTAACTTTAATACAGGAATTATTGTTGTGCTGGCAACTACATAAACTTTCATATGAGCTTTTATACATTTGGGAGATATGCCATTTCAAGGCTCGTTCTTAGGCTACTGGTGGCCCTGCCCTTTATTCCTGTGATAGTTAATGGAGCATTACTGAATTATGCATTAATAGGACATTTGCTTGGTCATTAAGGTTACAGAAATTGATGCTTGTGTGTCTGTACTAGGTTTCGGCATGCTCTGAATATGGAGGGAACTTAACTTTGTATGCCAGTGTGGGCATATATTCTACATTCTGCATGTCTGATTATTATAAAGGAAAAAAAACCTGTATAACTATTTATCTAGTCACTATAAATATATATATATGTGTGTGTGTGTGTGTGTGTGTGTGTGTGTATAAACACATTTTTAACACGTGGGTTAGGGGTATTTTGTTTTGTTTTTTGTTTTTTTGTAATTCGCGAACCACAACAAGTACCAGTGTAAATGTAGTTTACACTTACAACCATCAACACATTTTGATGATACTTTGAGATGTAATCATCAGAAAATATTATTCTCATTTTCTTTGCACTTGTTAATGCCAAGAAAGTCTCCTATCTCCATGTGAAATTGTCAGAATTCTGGCCCAGCTATGAACAATTATTACACTATTTTCATTTCACGCTGCAGAATTTTCTTAGAACATCCCCATCACTTCCTTAAATATAATGCATGTTTGGTTTCTGCATTATGCTACTTCCCATCATTTAAATCTTATCCCATGGGAAGGCATGCCTGGCACACTGAAATATGTGCTGCTTAAAATGCAGGGACTTTTACAAGGATTTAATGTCCTTGGGAGCTGAGGTGTAGCAGTTTTATAGCTCAACATCATGTTCTGGCAGACTCACAGAGCCTCTAAGTCACTTAAAAATGATATGCAGTAAAATGTCTGCTCCACAGGATTCATAGGAGCTGTCATTTTATTCTGTACCTGTTTTTTTTAATTAACATGTCTAATACATATTACGTAGCTTGTATGTCTCATCTTGTTTTTTATTCTTTGTCACCTTGCTTATTTGTTTTGTCCAAACATATTTCTTTAGATAACCATAGTCATGAGATTGTGTGGCTTCTGCTGTCACATATGATGTAATTCATGTTTATTGGGGGCGTGACCTGGAAGTGATATGTTGCCTCCCTTGTCTTTGATTTTCCCTTAACGAATAATGGCCAGAAGCTTTTTTTATTGTATGCATGTTTACCAGACATGTTGAGTATTCTTTCTCAAGAGTACCTTTATTCAGCATATGATTAGTATATATTCTATTTAATTTGGTATAATGTTCCCCTGAATTATTTGGCTGTATGCAGAGAAAGGGCTCTAACATGTTTACTATTTTTTTAAATATAAGATTATAGTACATTTTACTGAATTGGTCTCCTTTCTTCCTGCATGGGATTCTGAGTCATTTTATTCTCCTACTGAGGGTGTAATGTTGAATGAATGTGTAAAGGATTAACCCAATCACAATTTATGGAGGGAGCAGTGATATTTTGGATTGCCTCTCTGAGCTCTTTGATCTCTTTTGCTATCACATGGTATACTGAGTGTCTGTGTAACAGACTGACTATGTGTGTCGGCAATAATACCTCTTTTGAAAGGTCATGACTTCTTTCGGAATATTTAAGGAAAACGGATCGCTTTGACTTAAGTAAAAATGATTACATCTTTGTTTTATTTTAAACATGTTCTAGTTGCCTATATACCTTCTTATAAACCAGTTACATGATATTCTTACCTCTTCACAGTTATTTCCACATTAAGGTGAGTGGAAACTGTCATATTATTGGGCCCTGCTTTGGAAGCATTAAAACTAATCTATAGATTATAGAACACCACCACCTGGTGGCCTTAATAAAGCTTTTAGAATCTTTGCTATGCATTTCAGTATATCAATAAGGAAGCATAGACATTGAAAGTCATAATTAAGTAACTTCACACACACATCTGTATTTACTCATGACATTCCTAGGCTTAAACTATACCGATTACCAGGCAGTTCTTATCGTGACTCTAGAATTAAAGCATTTATTGGGTAAAATGACTTTTCTGACTTTGTAAACCATATACTGTTTACTTTGTGTTTTTGTAATACTAAGCATTCTATTATAATCACATAGTAATACCATCTGGTGGTCTTTACACAGACCTCAAGAGAGCTATCTTTGTCAGTTAGTCACACGTGCTACAAGGTGACAATCCATTTAATCTGTTTGCTGCAACTCAAGAGCATGATGGAGTGACCATGTTTCTCACACCTGTTGTGTTGCCTGTACAGTACAGAGCTGGAACACAAACTGTTTGGGCAGCATATGCCACTCTGTTCATTGGCAGCTAGACTGATTCCTTTACTGGTTTGTCCATGAAAACCCAGGCCACTAATCAGGGTATGGTGACACAGGCAGATTAACAAGATTTTCTCTGCACACTGTGCTAACAAATATTTATAAAGCATAAGGTAAACTCAAATAGACAGATACAATTAAAGGTCAAAACAATCTGGAGGCCAGATATGTGTGATTTCTGGCCCTATTTTGTTTAGATACACATATTTGTGGCTCTAAAGTCTTACAAGATTAATTGTTCCCAGTCATCATATTATTCTTCAAACAGATTTGATAATTCAACTGTATTAAAGGGAATGTAATACACAATCCAATAACAAATTTAATGGGAACATAGATTTACTGTAGATGAGCTGCAATGGCTAGAAAGTGAGCAAATTTCAAGACATTCCCTAAGCTAGTTAACATCTTTGATACAACATTTTGTGAGCTCTGACTAAACCAGTTAAACATATGTATGTATTTGCAGGTATTGGACTAAATCCAGACTGATGTCACCACTGGACTTATAATGTTGATCCAGGCTTCTGTACTGAAGCCCTACCCTAAAACATTAAGTAAAGTAGCCTGGGTTGTTCAGAGGGTGCTTAGCAACCCTCACTATTTAAATATCTCCATTTAGCGTATATTACGGTAGTCTGGATCCAGAGGCTCCGGATCACACAAAATAGTGGTGGATCAGCAGGTACTAGGCTTCTATGTTTGTACTGTAAATTGGAATATGGAGCTCCTCCCACAGTGTACCTTCACCTTCCCTTTTGCTGATTGTGTATGAAAAATCCTGTGATTTGGTCTGGATCCTCTCCATAGTTCAGTAAGTGGTGATATCTATGAAAACCTATATTTTCTTGTGATGGTGAGAACAATCTGAAACTGGAAACTGCAAACATGAGAAGCTCTGAAACGGGATCCTTCACATCCACTTACACTTCAACACAGTTCTCTCTCAGCTGGCATTAAAGATATATGAAGACAGAGGAGATAATAGGTTTTGCTTGTCCTCTGTCACTCTTGTGCAGATCTGTGAACCTTGATCTGTCTGTATTGCAGAACATTCCCTTCTCTTATGTAGTTTGCTTAACCATTTAACTGTGTTGGTTTACAGATTGCATGGTTATAAATGTGAGCTGTGTATGTAATCCTAAATTTATGTGCATTACTCTTAATCTGGTTAAACCTCTTCTTATATCATAGTCCCTGTTGGCTGCATATTCTTAGTATCATATAGCCAATCAGCACTGTAGCCAACCACTAAGCAGATGCACATAAGATATGGCATATTTCAGCTTTATTTGTTTAGTAGACAGATCAAACCAAATCTTAGGGAGGTTCAAGTTATAGGGCCAGATTCCTACTTGAGTACAGCTTAGGACTTCCGCAATCTGCTTGCAGAAGTTGAGTGTTTTGTTTTTTTAGTAGCACTCGTGCGCGCGCCAGTTGCTGCGATATGGGTCTCCAGACGTAATATATGCCTGAAAATCCGTCCGACAGGACGGCCCTTCAACTCCTTCCGTCTAATCTCTGTAAGGTGGACGGGGGGGAACATGTAAATTGTGCAGTGTAAGCATGGTCTAAGTTCCGTGCTGAGGACCACTGAGTCACACAGGACGCTTAAAGTAGCCTCTAGCCTTATGTAAGTGCATCAAAACCCACATGAGAGGTGAGTTCACTATTCTATGCTCTCTGCCTCACCTCCATATGTACGGAAAATGTGCAGAGGTTTGGATCCAGCCCATAGATATCAACCAACTGACCTGTGTCTGTGTGTGAGGTCCTTACCTCTTTGTAAATCAGTTCTGTTGTGACTGAATGGAGCTTGTGCACTTTCTTTCCCAGTTTTACTTCAAAATTAGAAAAAAATGTGCTGCACATGTTGATAAAGACATTTAAATACAACATAGCAGGTGCTACTCTTCCTTCCCCTGTATTATCTTTATGTAAAGGCTTTAAATATATCACATTTTTATATATCACATTCACGCAAGGTGCGTAAGTGGCCTGATTTGACTGGTGGATGCATGTTCCGTACGAGCCCATTTAAATAGGCTGTGCTTCCCCTCCGCCTGCTAAAGTGGGCGGGGGGAAGCATGCTAAGTGTACAGTGTGGAAGAAAGCGTGCGGGGGTCTGGATCCGGTCCACAGTTAAAAAATGTGCCAAGCCATTTCTTTTCCTTTGTTTGGCTACATGACGGGCATTCATTATTCAATTTCATATACTGTTTTAAGAAAATTTGCTCTGAGGATTGAATATTGTATTGCAATGAATGTCTAATCCAATGCCACAATACGTTCACTTGTGTTTGTGTGGTTTTGCGTTTTGGTTCTTATGCAGTCTAAAGACCTATTTCTAGGCTAATTTGAATTGGATCAAAATCACCTTTTCTTACATTATAAGCGATATTAAAATGTTATTTCTTATGAGCTTGATCCTTGATGATAAAGACACCATAATCTTTATGTAAAGGCTTCAAATATATCACATTTTTATATATCACATTCACGCAAGGTGGCCTGATTTGACTGGTGGGCGCATGTTCCGTACGAGCCCATTTGCATGCAAATGGGCTGTGCTTCCCCTCCGCCTGCTAAAGTGGGTGGGGGAAGCATGCTAAGTGTACAGTGTGGAAGAAATTTATATGCATTACTCTTAATCTGGATAAACCTCTTGTGTGGAAGAAAGCGTGCGGGGGTCTGGATCCGGTCCACAGTTAAAAATGTGCCAAGCCATTTCTTTTCCTTTGTGTGGCTACATGACGGGCATTCATTATTCAACGTCATATACTGTTTTAAGAAAATGTGCTCTGAGGATTGAATATTGTATTGCAATGAATGTCTAATCCGATGCCACAATACGTGATCAAAATCACCTTTTCTTACATTATAAGCGATATTAAAATGTTATTTCTTATGAGCTTGATCCTTGATGATAAAGACACCATATTCTAAAGCATCTAAAGTACTTAATCAGTAGTGCATGTAATATTTCTGTCTATCAGGCTTTAAACAATTGTTAAGCCTGTGTTAGGTAAAGCCAGCATTAGATTGGTTTTCACTATTCCTGTAAAATGCTAGTTCTTATCCTGCTACAGCCTCAAGCCTTAGAATGCCTAGCAAAGAACCACATTCACCTCCCTGCGTCAGTCCAGGACCAAATCCAAACCGCACAGAGCATCTGGAGTGAACCTGGTTTCCAAAATAATCACATCTGAGTTTATCTATTTAACAAAAACATGCCTTATATTTCCACCTTTATTCTATTTGTTTAAAGTTCTCTTCCCGGGAGGAGCTTGGAACCATATAGCTATAATTTTTAAAACCTGTCAAATCTATAAAAACAAACATTACATTTAAAGGGTGATACAGATTTGGTTCTGAATCCTCAGTATTTGGCTTGGCTGTTCCTGTGTTTGAGAGAGATCTCTAGTGTTTTTTGGGCATTTGAAAGATGGCTGTTGAGGCTTGGTGGTTAGGAGTAGTTGAGCAAAGCTGCTTATGATGGGAATGCTGAAACTGATACTTGTCTACTCAGCCAATAAATTGGATAGGCCTCTTCAGTAAACCGAGACTGTTTGTATTTTGGGTCTGTGTCACTGTGACAGCATCTAGCTGTGCTTTGATCTGAAGGACTGTTGCTTGGTTAGCTCAAGACTAATTTTGTTTTTATTAAGTGTGGTAATGGAATCGGAAGCTAGTTTTAGGGCTGTTGAAATCTGTGTGCTGACTGTAAATTTTTGCCATTGCTCAAGCTCTGTTTATAGAACTGGTATAGACTAGAAAACAGACTTTGGCAAATTAACTTGCAGCACATCCACAGATGACTAGTTCCCAGTGAAATGATACCTTGGTTATACAGTATGCTCAGTATAGCTATGATTAGGATTAAGGAGCTATATCTAGATCACATTCCTAATGCTAACAAGTCAGAAATTAAAATTATTACCCAACAGCAGCAGCAAGCTTGCCATTAGCAGATAACCACTATCTGTTCCATATTAGAGCAATTATCACTAGTACAGATTGTTGAACATCTGTGCAGTTTGACTTTGTGACTACATCATGCAGATTAAGCAAGTTCTGAAGAGGCAAAGTCGAGGTAGCATGGAGAGATCCTCAGGGGCCTTCTGACTGGAATGTTATGCTCTTGTTAGGGATATGCGATTATGCACCTGTTCATCTCTGGAACAGACAGGCTTGCTTAGCATTAAGTTAAACAAAAAAAAACCTGCTTATTTTGCTCTGGATTTTAAATCCTCAATAATGCAATGTATAAGTCTTTTGAATTATGTATTAACGATTTCCAGAACATTAGCTGATTTTGTCCTTGAGATATTGGGCCAGATCCTAAGCTAAGTACACTGGCGTATTTCTGCTAGCCGATGACGTCAAATCGGCTATTTGTATTTACTGCACACGCGCACAGCAGATGTTACGCCACGTAACTACTAACCATCAGCGTAAATACGAAAGACGGGGCGGGGCATCAATACGACACCCGTAATTACGCTTTGCAGGCGGATGGGGGCATTTAAATTGGACATTACGTACATCAGTACTTACGCTAGGAAAAGTTAAGGTAGGGATTGGGTAGTGCAAAGCAGTCAAAGTATGTACGACCAAGGGGAGTGCATAGAATTTAGCCTAGCTTAAATACGCTGTGCGTTCTAGCTTAACTAGCCAGTAGGTCTGGATTTACCCCACTGTTATTAGAGACTCTAGGTTCAGATTATCTTTCCACTTGTACATGGCTTTCTATAGCAATAATTTGTATATACCTTTTGCAGTATCTCTGCTGTGCTTTCCAGCAATGCCTTTATGTCATTCGATCAGTTGCAAGCGAGGAATACATGGACATTTAAAAGAATGGCACATAACGCGCCAATAAGTTTAAAGTTGCATTAAAAACAAAAAAATAACTTAGAGATCTGTTAGTTTGTTAGACACTGTACCCTATGACTAAACATCAAATACATAACCTAGTACGTTTGCTTAAAAAATTGCTTAAAAAAGCTTGTAGGTGCTTGTTTTATCTATGCTGTAATTACCGAATGCTGTTAGAAGTTCATCTTTAGGTGTAACTGAATGACTTAGGTGTAAAATGACCTAAAATACTTTCTGTTTAGGTAGTCTATTTCACAGTGCTCAGTAAAAATGATAAATTAAACTTGAAAGACCTCTGGAGACCCAGCATAACATATTGATACAGAAATGTACAGGTTGAGGAGAGAATCAGACATTTTGTTTTGTGAACATGAATTCTTAATTTTTTTTTTTTTGTATGTGAAATTGCCTTAAAAATAATGTGCACTTGCATACAATATCTGGTGCAAAGGCAATCTTCACACTAAACATGTAAAGCTGGCTATACACTAAGCGATTATAGGCCCGATCTTCCAATTATCGCGTGACCGCGCAAATAATCGCTTTAGTGTATGGTACAGATCAATTTTTGAAACGTCAAATAAACGCACCAGAAACGCTCTGGTGCGATTATTTGGCCTTTCAGCAGCTAGCGCCCGATATAGGGACATCCAAAAGTTCCTTTTCAGATGTCCCTATTTCGAATACTTACCATTTTCTACTTTTTTTTTTCAGAATGGGTGAGCATGCTGTTCGGCATACTTCACAGATTCACCTTCGGAAATACCGTCGAGGGAGGGTTAGGGTCGGGCTGCAGGGGAGGGAGGGTTAGGGTAGTGACAGTGGAGGGTTAGGGTTACAATTAGGGAAAGTAGTGGGGACTTTTTTTCATTACTTTTTGGAACACCGAAAGCTCGGTGCTCCGTGGATCGATTACTATGCATCCTCGTGGCATATGCAATCGAAATCCCAGCCAGTTTGAAACTGTCTGGGAGAGAAAGGCCCTATCGAAATAGGGCTGTTCTACGCAGGGACCCACACCCGGAGCATAGGGTTTTGTCCTGCTTTTATTTCTTCCTAATGACTTGTGAAAGAAAAGTCCATAAATCCCCCACCACTTGCAAAATGCTGAGTTCTCCTCACTATTATGTATGACATTGTTGCTCTTCTGTGTCAGAGAGATAAATCACATGGATATTTTCCACTTGTACACTAGGAATTACCTGTGGCAGTGTATCACATACACAGTATGGCACTAGTATGGAAGGGGCACTATTTGGCTTTGCCTAGCAGTGAAATAGAAAATACTTTTGTAAGCAAAGAATTGAAACCTTGGTGGAATGATGAGGCTGGAGAAGTAATTCTGCTCTGTTTTGCTTAGAAACATACATAAGCTATACTCCTTTTTATATTTTATTTAAATACATCTAGAGGTTTATATTTTCTATTGCTAGAGAATTGGCAGAATGCGATATACAAAAAACATTACCACCAGAACCTTATTTTCATTGTTTAACACGTGCATCAAAGAATATTGCAGATTAGCTAGGAATGAACACCAATGATTTCCCAAACAGAAGAACCTCTTGTCTTTGGCATAACTATCAAAGGTCACCTACATTTACATTTTTGTGGTTTGTACAAGAGACCAAGAGATTTGACATTTCAACACAATAAGCCATTTTAATTGTGCTTTCTCTTGACCATGCTGTGAGCATTGCTAAAGTATTGATAGCTACTTCCTGTCTGACTGGCTTGCATCTATGTATTGGTCTCCTTGACTCTTCTACCTCTATCCCTGTTTGCGATGTTCCCAGCATGACATGCGACCACTTAACATGCTTGAGCTGATGCAGCCATTGAAGGTGTCAGCAGGACTACCCTCCCCTGTGGAGACAGAGGGCATTTGACAGTGCTCCCATCCCAGCAAGCAGCAATCTTCTCCTGTCAGAAGGAGCCACCATGCCGTGCAGAATCAGAGAGATTATCCCAGGCCTCTATTCTTTCATCTCAGAGGGAGATTTTTTTTCTGTTTTTGCAAATCTGCAGCTTCCAGTAGTCCTAGCACAGATCTTGTTTTATTGATTTCTATGCATGTAGTGTTGGGAAAGTCCAGTAGGCATTTCAGAGACCACTGTTTGTTATATATCATTTGCCAGAAATATGTGAATGGAATACTAAACATTAATTGAGGTTTTTTTTTTAATATAATACCCATTCTCTATGAAGCAGACTTAAAATATATGTTGCATGCGAATTCTGTGTATAGAGAGAGAGAGAAAATTCAGATTACTAGTATACAAACTGTACAAGCCTCTCACAGCATGGATGACTAACAGGAACATTTTTCAGTGGAAGTAACATGATAAGCAAATCTGTGTGTTGCTGTAATAGTTTTAAGAGTATGAGACGTCCTTATTATACATAAGAATAATAATAAATAAACCACATACACCTTGTCACAGAGAAAAATAAGTGCTTCTTTTAACATAAGAAACTTATTTCCAGATAACATGATGTTTCATAATGGTTTTGAGTGGTCACAATATTCTTTGAGCAGTGATGTGTTTTTTTTTTCTTATTTAAACAATCAAATTCAACTGTATTTTATGTAAGACCTCCATATGTCTTGTGATATGACCTGAGGAACCGCAGATTTATATTTTCCATCTTGTGCTGTCAATAGGGCCATCTGGCTGTGTGTCATTCTTTGAGGGTTGCAGACTCTGTACGGTACTGTAAAGTGACAAAATCATCTTCAATCCAGGCACATCCAGTTTGGAGGCGGTGTTACATTATGTGAAATGTTTATCCTTTCTTCTGAAGCTGAAAGAAAATGGAGAACCTCATTTTCTAGCCCAGTTGGGTTTCTTGATATTATTTCCCTGCACTCTGATCTTGACTTTCGGTTCAGATTTATAATTTAACCCTTCAACACCAGAGAGCTATCTTCTGCACTGGATGGAAATATTTTTCACTGGGTTTGTAACTAGACAAATATAATTTTTTTATTTTTGATTTTGCAAACACTTTAGTCTGCCCCATAACCGGGGGGGTATATATATGCCATTCTGCTCCGTACCATCATACGCATGCGAAGTAGCGTCCACACGCTACTGTGCATGCTCAACGGTGAGGAGCAGAAAAAACACACCGACCCACACTCCCCCTTTCCCCTTTTACTTACCTTTAGCGACGGCAGGAGGATCCCAGTATCTGGACCTGCCGCCGCCTGCCCTCTTCTCCTACCTGCACTGAAGTTCTTGCCACATTCAAGATGGTGGCTGGGGTCCTTTCTTAGGGCCCCCACCGCCATCTTGAATGTGGCAGGAACTTCCTGAATGTGGAGATGGTGGCAGCGAATGGGGGACCCGCTGCCACCATCTTCACATTCTGCAACTTACTTCCTCATTCAGGAAGTTTCTGCCACTTTCAAGGTGGGGGTCCTAAGAAAGGACCCAAGCCACCATCTTGGGTCTGGCAGGAACTTTTAGAACGCAGAGGTAAGGTGGAGATGGTGGCAGGGGGTGCCTCCTCTGCTACCTAGCAACAGGGCTGTTGCTAGGTAGCAGAGGAGGGACTCACCACCACAATCTAAGAATGCCGGGGGGGCTGGAATACATGCTGG
>WWET01000126.1:345068-355964 GCA_011038615.1 Limnodynastes dumerilii | reverse complement strand
TAAAATAACACAGGAGATTTTAGACTATTGTGTATCAGTGTATTAGGGTTCCAGCAGTGGGTATCCTAGAGAAGTTAACTAATTCTGTTATCAAAAATAGTAATACCTTTTATAGTAGTTGACTACCATTGTAGGCTTTAAGTTACATTGTGTCCACAATGATACACAAAACTGTATAAAGTAGAAGATTGTGTCCTTTTTAAACAAAGTTATCTAGCTTTCTGCAGATCTCCTAGTACTAGCCACTTTCTTCAGTCACTGCTGGCTGAGTCTGTGACAAGCTCTGGACACACACTAGTGAGAGGCACCCCAGTGAGATTTCCACTATTCTCCCCAAGCAGCTTGACAGCAGAATGAAGCTGGCCCTTACTCTTAGCCTAGTATGAGAATAATGCTGTGTTACTAAGAGACCAACCTATAAGCACTGATGGATTTAAGTATTACCTCCATGATGTAATGCATGATATGACTGCATGTTGATTGTGGGCTCTGTGTATTTTTGCGGTTTGTTATATAAAGTGTATGTGTATGTATGTATGTGTGTATATAGATATATATATATATATATATGTGTGTGTATATATATATATATATATGTATGTGTGTGTATATATATATATATAAATAATATGAATTGGTGAGTGTGCACTTCTCTGTTATATATAGCAATTACATTGGACACAGGATTAGTCAGTGTAATTATAATAATATAATGTTAGGGTTTTAAATACAGAAAAGTGTTCAAGTTTAGCAAAGGTAGTACAATTGTTATTAAGATGTTGTATTACACAACTGTGTATGATGTTCCAGGCCACATTACACAAAGCACTGGTGTTCAAACGGCCAATCCTCACAATCTTCTAAATAATAGGCAGCTGCATTTCATTGAACAGTAATTGCTTCTGGAGGTTTGCTGCTATCGATCTGTTGGTAGGGGCTCAATATGTGCACCAGGGCCGTGTTCATGATTTAATTGCTGCGATTAATAACTCACTCAGAGGGATGGATGACAATCAATATGAATAGTAAGTGACAGTCGGCAAGCCCTTCTACTTCAATACGTGTCTTGCGGTTTACTCTGCTTTTATGGTTCTCTGTTGCAGCTCTAGTACTTGTCAGCATGCATTACACTGGTAGCTAAATTGTAAATCACAGCAGTTGTACATATAGAGGGCCATTTTATACATTTTTCTGAGCATATACTGCTAAGTTTGGGGGTTGTTTAGATTAGTTATTGTTAAGAGAGTCTGATTTCTTCACTATTATCAATCTGTTGATTATCTCCCTGAAAATAATAAATACCTATGTGAACCTGTCAGACAAGTTTTCTGTGCTTTAGACTGCCTGCTGTTATGGATATATAGATTTACAACAAGAAAAATAAGCACCCTATGACTGAAATCAAAATATAATGGCTAATTGAACATTTAAGATTTTCCTGGATCATATGTCAAAGTTTACCACACCTTGCATTAATGTATCTGTTTATTTTTTATTAATTTTGTTAGGCTATTGAGTTTTGTGGCTAAATCCATTTACATAGGCCTTATATGGAATATAAGATTGCATTTGTCATATATTTCTGTGTGTCTCTCTATTTAATGTGTGCATATTTGTCTCATACAGTCACACCTTTTCTGTCACCTGCCTTCCTGCTTAGGTGTATCCCTCATCTGCCTACAACTTGTCTTTCCCATCAGACTCACACCACAGGTGCTGAATCTCCATTGTGTTTGTGGAAAAGGCAGGGTGTGGTGTCCTCTAGATAGTGTGCAGGAGTATGTAAGGTCTACTTGGTGTAAACTGATTTTTCAAATGTATATTATATTTATTGAATTCTAATCACTACCTTACCCCATTCATGTCTACCCAGGTGTAGTAGTAATTAATCCGTTAATACAAGCATAATCAGCAGGGGCCATCATTGTGTGCCTCATGCTAATGTTGTACTTCTGTTTTTAAATAGTTGTTTTTTTAAGTTGTTAGTGTCCCTTGAGCTCATGCATTAGACTGTTACTCTATTGATTTACACCAATTGCGTCAGATTCTAAAATGTTTGTTCCATGGCACTGTATTTGTATGGAAAGGATTGTGCGTGTAGGGTAGCATTCTCTCCTCACATGCTCAGACCATCCATGCTGTGAGCCCTACCTTAAATCTTTTGCACATGTAAAATGAGGCTGGTGCGTAAAGCAGAATTTTTTTTAATGGGCCTTGATGTGCAGTCTGCATAGATTTCCCTACTCACCGTCCGTACACCAGGAATGCAGCATGTATCATGCTACTTTTCATTCGTAAATAGCCTTTACACGCTTACAAATTAAGAACTTGCAGAGTACTTACACAAACAGTCTGCTTAAAGTGCCCTGTCATTGCTAAATCTAGCTCTGGTCCATGGATATTAGATATGTGTGATATTATTATCTTTATTTGCATTTCTATAACTATTCTTATATATGAAAACTAACATTTCTATTACCATGACAGTATTGCATCTTATTTTATTTTTATTTTATAAATAATCCTGACATCTTGCTTCTGTCTCCAGGTGCCCTTTTGAATGAAAAATCGGAGTCACAAACTAATTGTCAACCTAAGGTGTCTGGGCTGGAGCGCAGCCAGGAGTTGAACACAGAAATAGTATTTATTCCTCCTGTGCAAAGTCCACAGCCACCTCCTGTTGCTATTGTCACCTCTGCCTCCTCCACACCAGCCTCTAGTACCCGGACCAGTCCTCTAGTGAAGAAAGAGCCAACTCTTGTTGCGCCTGCTCCACCACGACTAACGCCACAACCCCCAACTCGTCCTCAGTCTCGTCCATTGTCTCAACCTCAGTTGTTACCCCTTGAACTTCGAACTCAGAATCTTGTTCCTCCGCACCTCAACTACCCTGTACATCAACAGCTGTCACACAACGGAATTGCCAGCATCAGGTAATGGACTTTATAGTTGTATGGTGTCTCTTTATAATTTATGTTGTTTCTTATCTCTCTCTTCAAAGTAAAGCATATATCTACTCTGAGATGTAATTGGATTAATTGTGTTTAGAAAATAATCTTAAGAAATACAATAGACATATTTTGATAAGCAAAGTAACTTTAGAGTACTATGTTTTTGCATGAAAAGCACGTGATGCATATTTTATCAGATTGTTATAGCTGAATTGTTTCATGTTTCTCTTTTCTTCAATATATAGCCGAAGCAGCAGTGCTAGCAGCGCAGCCAGTATCAGCCTCCCCAAGCACCTTCCGTCTTCCCCCCAGATAAACCCTCATCATCCGCCTGGATCGGGTCTGGCCCTCTCCATCTCCAACCTCAGCAACTCGCACTTTGCAATCAGATCTCAAACACAGCATCATCCGACCATGTTTGCTACCCCTCCAACGTTGCCACCACCACTATCTTTACCTACTAACACCCTTGTAATTCCCAGCCATCCTGCTGGAGCAGGCTATTCAGGTAAGTCCCTCTGCTGCTGAGTGAATGTTAAGGGGGGGGTTTGTACACTATTTAAAATTTGATTATTAATACAGTAATATTTTACAGTTCTTATACCTTTTGTAGTTAAAATATAGTTCTTGTGTGTCCTACACTGTTAAGTGGTAAATTTTTCCAGAATTGAGATACAGTAACTGTAAACAGTTATAATATGACATGGTATATTAATATTACATGTGGTTTTAAATGAGTCATTTTCACATAATTCACTCAGAAGTGTACAGAAGTATTCACAACTATTCTGTAGAATACGGTATAGTGCACTAATATAGCATCTTACAGTAATATTTAAGCTAAAATTACTGAAAACCTAGATCTATTTATTGCATTGAATGTTTAAATACTAATTAGCAAACAAAGTGGACAAATACACACTGTAATAGTGTCAATCTTTACACTTGCGTATGACAGCTTTTGACGAGTGGTAGGCAATTTCTTATACCAGTATTAAGTAACTTGTGCATGCATGTTCTGATTTGTTATTATTGGTATTAGGTTACCAAGATTTGTGTTTGGGCACGTAATTATTTCTATTTTGAACTAATTCTATAAACCAAGTGTGTGTTTTAAATATGCTGTCTTTATGTGCCACACGTTATACATAGTGTCAGATGTGTGCTAAAGACATAACTTGATATTCTCATAGCCCTGGGGTTAATATTACTGATTATATGGCCATTAATTTACAAGAGGGTTGGGATAGTTATCATGGCTTGTTAAGTTGCTTTATAAAAAGCCCCATTGTGTTTTCTCCTGAGATGACTCATGGTGTTCTTTCTTGTCTTTAGATACCAGCCTGTTGATAGTCAACCAACCAATCATGTATTGCCAGTCTCATTCGGGAATTTTGATTGGTGCTTGTTCACAGGCGGCATCTCTCTTACCTCCACCAATGAGTCCTCACGTAGAAAACCACCACAGCATGACCTGCAGAAACAGGGAATGCCAGGTGAATATCTGCGCTTTTTCTTTCTTTGTGTTTGGGGAAACTGATGGGCCGATGGGCCTCTGTGTCTTTTTTTTGTCTCTCTTTCTCTTTTAGATCACGAACTTCTCAGACAGGAGCTGAATAATCGTTTTTTGGTTCAGAGTTCGGACCGGTCAGGTGCCCCCCTCGGCTCTGTGCCGCTGCTGAGGGCGGAGTTTCACCAGCACCAACACACGCACCAACACATGCATCAGCACACATTTACCCCCTTCACATCCAGCCTACCCCCGACGCAACTTATGCCGCCAAATGCACCCCCTATGGTGCGTAATCCAGCTCGAAATGTGAGGATAAGTAGAGCACTTAAGTCCAAACCCACTTCCCTACTCCTCCACTTGCTTATCTTTGGTGGGGTGATTAGGTCCTTTTGGGGGGGAGGGGACTGCACATTTATTTTTCTTCACCTGGTGTCTGGTCTTCTGAAGTGAACGGATTCAGCAATCTGCACGATGTTAACTGTTTTTGTGTGTGTTTTTTTTTTTTTCACAAAGGGGGATTGACTTTAATTGTGTATAATCATGTTTACCATGTGCATTTTAATTCTTCTACGTTAAAGATACAGATATTGAGATTTATATTTGTGGTTCTTATACCACTTGATAGCCTTTCAGTATCTGGACCAGTTATGTTTGCATATTTTACATGTGTTTTAATTCATTTCCTGACTTTCATGTAAACATAAAAGCTAATCAGGCCAGTTGGAAAGTCCTGTTACATTTGAGTGTCTGTACCACCACTATTATATCTACTACACAGATGCCTGAGTGGTTTTCAGTGTTTAAAAATGCATAATAAACTCATCTAGTACCTGTCATATGCTTCAGCATATGACCAATTTGTATTTAAAATGCATCTGTTAAATATGCTGTGTTCATCCGTAAGCAAACAGTGTAACTGGTATTATAGTGGACAGTAAAGACCTTTACACTACCAAAGAAATCTTTATTAATTTAAGCCTATGTGGTGTTGTATGTCCCATTGAACATGACACTGTTGAAATACTGTTCATCAGTAAATTGGGCTACAGTGGTTGGTAGCACATACATTTCTTTTAGTGGAAATTGTAACTCTATAGGCAGAACATAATTGACTGTATTCACTGCTGCCATAATTTAGTAACATTGTACCATTTGCTGTGTTTTCTCTCCCTTTTTAGTTTGACAAGTATGCTCCCAAGTTAGACAGCTCTTATTTCCGTCATTCCAGCGTGAGTTTGTCTTTTTATAGCCCTGCAGTGCTTGCACCCTGCTTTAAAGCTTTATTGTATTTTATTTGTGGTTGTTTTTTCTGTTTTGTTTATTTTTTATTATAATTCATTTATTTATTTAATTAATTAACCAAATCACCTTTCCTGCTGCCAGGGTACAAACAACTGTGATATAACAAGGTACTGCAGACAACTGGTTTCCTAATCTACTAGGTTAAAGAATAAAAATCGCAGTCCTGTGGAATAAACTGATCACATTTGTTTGAACCCTCTTCAATGCTACTCATGGCCTGGGTTCAGAGTTGCACTAACCTTTTTTTAGGTGCAAGTGTAGACCTGAGCAATATCATGTTGAACTGCAAGGGGAGGCAGATTTTAAAATTATATTAAATAGGAGAAATTTCTTAGCTCAAGTCTGTTTCATAGATTAACCATAGATTAAACTATGTAGTATTTGCGTACTCAGTGCAAAAGTAATGTGTTTTCCCTGCATGTTAAAGATTTAAGATTAATGAGCACCCCTCATTTTGCAAAATGGTTTAGCCAAGCTGTACACTTGCACCTGTTTTACCCTTACTCCCAAACTCTGAATCCAGGCCATGTCTCTTCTTGAGCTTTTAGAAAGTCTTTAACAAGATAAATGAGTATCCATCTAGAATTCCCCAAACTTATTGGGCCTTCTTAGCCATTTAACCACTTTTGCATTTACTATATAATTTTATTAATATAAAAGCTCCTATACATAAATTTTTTTTTACTTTTTTTTATAAATATAAAATAGTAAGTTTATGGTTTTCATAGCTTCCATATCATGTTATTTTTCTAAATATATGCCTAACTGAAGTTAATGCTGACCAGTATTTCTGCTTATAAATCACATATATATTTAAAATATACATTCGACATTGGTCTGTAAATGACCATCAAAAATGTATAAGTAAAAGCATATTGGGATTTTAGGGGCTTTAATTTCAGTTGATCGTGATAAAAAGGCTGTACCGCAGACATACTTGTCTTATATGAACTACAGGCTAGAAGCTGCTGAAAAGCACATGTAACTGTATTGCAGCAGAGAGTTGTGTGAGTAAGGATAAATCAGGTGTAAGTTTAGACCTGAGCAAATCTCTATATCTATCTATCTATCTATCTATATATAATATGTATGTATTTATATCTTTTTTTTTTCTTCTTGAGAACCAAATTGACCTTTATAGATATCTCAGCAACTGGCATCATAGTGAATCAATTTCTGAGCCATGAAAGCTGTATGCATCTCTAAGCAATTCATTCATTATTCCAGATGCATTTGTGCCCCATAGAGGGATGAAAATAGATGCTCACCAATCCCTATGTGGCAGTGGTTAGTGCAGAATAGTGATGCTAAGGGCTACACACTTCAGCTGCTGAGTTAGGCCTGTAACTGAGCAAACGATTTGGCATCAGAGTTGCTTGCTTTATTGTGCCTGGGTAGCTTCAGCATATTTGGGTTAAAAACTTTGCAGATCAACTGCTATTTTCCATGTTATCTGACATTTGTAATTATGCCAAAAGCACTTATTGTCCTCTTTTATCCCCCCTCCCCCAGTTCTTTCCAACATATACGTCTCCTATGCCTGGAATGCCTCCGATGCTTCCACATTCAGGTCCTTTTAGTTCACTGCAGGGAGCTTTTCAGCCTAAGGTAAGATGAGTATTGGTGTATACTGCTGTGTAACACATTGTTAGGACAGTGCATATGAAATGGCTTTGTTGTCTGTGGCAGTATGGTACAAGGCCAAGGTGAAAGTGACACTTTTTAAGATTTTCTTTAATGATTACATATAAAAATAATTGAAGGTTGTAATTTTGATTTAAAAAGTCTCTGAGTGCAACACACCCTCCAGCCTAGAATTGCTATGAACTAAATTCAAAAGTTTTATTGCCTATAATGAGTGGTACTTGTTTGTTGGCTTTAGCCTGATTTAGTCTAATCATGCTGTAGTGAAGAAACACCTTAAACATATAAAACCTACCTTGCTGTGCAAAATGGACTTATCTGGACCAGACCTAAATATGTTAAACATTTGTTACTGTAAATGATAATGACATTTACGATGTTTATTAAACAAGTTAAGAATGATTGCCCTCTGCTTTCCATTTTCTAAAACATAGCATGCATGGTGACCGTGAATACATGTTCTGTGCTACAATTCTGCGCTCATTTAAAATTGGTATTTGCTTGCTTGCAGTAGAATTATCCTGTTGCCAAGACAAAGGCAGATTTTTTTCTGTCCCTTGGGAATAACTGAAAATGTCTGCTCCCCTTAATAGATGGGAATTGAATA
The DNA here is from genome assembly GCA_011038615.1 of Limnodynastes dumerilii. NCBI lineage: Eukaryota > Metazoa > Chordata > Amphibia > Anura > Limnodynastidae > Limnodynastes > Limnodynastes dumerilii. The sequence goes on along the minus strand of WWET01000126.1, from coordinate 347,947 downwards.
CTCCCAAGCTATCCAAAGGCTTCCAACACTGATAGCCACACTATGCAGCTATATATTTAAAAGCTACACTGCAGGGAGATGATGCCAGTGATAATTCTTCAACTAATGAAATGTGTTTTAAATATTGTTTTTATAATCAACAAAATGTTTTTGGTTTCTCTCCACCTTTCTACAGACCTCAAACACTATTGATGTCACAAGCAGGCCTGGTGCAGTACATCACACTCTCCTGCAGAAAGCACCTGGGGTTTGTAAACATTTTCTCAATGTCTATGTTTTGTTATTTATAAAAAATTGCTTACATTTAGGAAAATGGATTGGCAATCCTGTTAATTAGAGAATTATAATGTTATCATCCTTCTGTTGTGTGTGTGTGTATGTATGTATATGTGTGTATGTATATGTATATATACACTCAATGAAAAAATTATTTAAATCACAAATCTGCAGACACTGTGAATTTGTGATTAAAATTCTTTTTTCATTGAGTGTCGGTCCTCTAGTTCATCTGTACCAAGTTTTCCTGCATGGCACCTATGACAGTACTTATTTAATGTGGAGTGCCGTTTTCTGTATACTATATATATGTGTATGTATATGTGTATATATATTGTACTTGGCACTCCCACAGTATATAATACAAATACAATCAGTCCCAGGTGCCTTCTCAACAGGCAGAGAAAGAGAAACTCCAACTGTAAAATATATAGTATACACAAGCACCACTCAATTGCCAATGCCGATTTTCCTAAGGGTGCACATAAAACAAATACCAATGCTCAAACATTAATGCATATAATTAGTAAAATAAAAAAATAATGAGAGGAATTACTGCTTACCACCATTCACAAGCACAGAAGCCTCCAGACCGGACACCAAGCCGGTGCCACTTCCTGCAACGTTGCCAGGGCAACGAGGGCGGGAGCAGGGCAGTTCAAGGACGACATAGGCTGCCTGTTGCTATGACAGCCAGTAATCAAAGAACGAGCTGCTAGCACAGCAGGCAGGGCAGAACGAGTGTAAACAAAGGAAAGAGCTGAGGCAAAGCACATGTCCGAAATAAAGGAGCAGAGGAAAAATAGGGCAATTGAATCATTGGTGATTTAATTGTGCTTTGCAAATAAATAATTGAATTTTTCTATGTGAATTGTTTTGAAAGTGCATCTTTAGCAGTTATTGGTCTATGGTGAAGTGACGGGCATAAAGGACCGTATTCACTACAACTTTTTTTTACCATACATGCCTAGTTTTCCTATCAGAGGTACTACACATGCGCAGTAATTATTTTACGCTATTTGCGTAGCATTTCCTTACGTAGATTGCGTGCATGCTGTCTTTAAAGAAAGGGAACAGATGCACTATCCACTAATTCAGTCCGTAATCAAGTCCACAGTAAAAATCACCCAGCCAGGATTGATCAGTCAAACCAGCACTAGAAATATGGTAATTCAGTCTCTTCCCTTGATGAAGACAGTTCTTATGGTTTCTTGGACCTAGCAGAACAGTCTATGATTAGTAAACAGAGGGGCACTTCGTAGTGCAGTAAATACTTTTTAATTAAATATATATTCACACTACAACATACCAGCATCTAAATGCAGACTAAAGAGAAAAACTTGAAGCCAGTATTTGTAAAAACACAGGATCCTAGATAGCTGGCGTCCCTTAGCAGATATGAAATCAATCCTAGGTCAGTGTGGAGCTAACTAATAATTTCATCAGGAGGGTATTTCCTATTCCCACTAAGCACATTATAAAGGAGTATGTAATCTACCAATCAAGAAGAACATTCGATTGACATATTATTGAACCGATTTGGATTCAGCACACTATCAAATACTAATTAATCTCTAATTTACAATACATACACTATACAAAACTTCAAAACCTCTAATTATAATACAAATAAATAATTTATAAGACAATTAGATATAGGCTAATCCAAAACAACACAACATTTGTATCTTTAATCTGAAATCCATGCGTTTTAATCCCGATTGTTATTAAACCACCTGTCTTATTAACTAAATTCTTATGAAACAATCCACAAGCACGTTATAATCCTTTGTAACGCCAAATATTTTTACAGCATTATACCAAAGAGTTTATTCACAGAGAAATTTAAATATCCATACTGACTATTATAGACTATCTATAATATGGACCCTTAATGAAATGCAAATAGAATCCAAAACATAAACGGAAGCCATTAAAAAGAATTATATCAGGCTTTAAACACAGTTGACTCAAAATACAAAAGAAACGTTACATAGAAAATCAATCATATTAGTAGAAAATCAGTCATATAAGTTAGAAAACTAAAGTCTTGTCTCCCTTTGTGATTGTTTTAATAATCTGTCATCTCCCCTTGGATCTAGCTCAATATGTTCAATTGCTTTCATTTTAGTACTCTAATATCAGAATTATGAGCTTGATTAAAATGTCAAGGAACACAATGGTTTTCATTTTTATTTCTCATCTGTCCCAATGCTTTTGTTTTTAAACACCTTTTTTGTTTTTCCAATATAAGTGAGTCTGTACCCGCCTTCAGTCATGTACACCACAAAAGTGGTGTTACAGTTCATAAAGTTCATAAAGTGTTCCTATATTTATGACATACAGTGCAGATTGTACAAGACCCAGAAGAGGGGAAAAAATACATTTGGTTTTGGGAAACATTGTTTTGCTTGGTTAATGGCAACAGGTTTTAACATACAGGATGCCAATAAAGGTTCCTAGGTATTTGCCTTTCTAATGACCAGATTAGGCAGAAAGGGAGAAAATCTAGTTTAGCAAGATGGCAGTGTTTAGCCAAAATATGTCTTATTAAACCATGTGCATTATTACAATCTGTTGAAAATGCACAAAACATAGCTATA
>WWET01000126.1:295244-309587 GCA_011038615.1 Limnodynastes dumerilii | reverse complement strand
GGTTTGTGTCTTTGTTTTTAACCAAAGGAATCCTACTGGTTCGATTGCTTGTTTCTTACAGCTCTGTTTTCAATAGTTAAATATGTCAAAATGATAGTTGTGTCGTCTTCAGGACACACAGGAGTGTTCTGACCATTATGATGTTGTAATCCATTTGCTAAATATATACTATAACTGATACTCTTTCCACCAACAACATCAAGGTTTCTTAGATGTAGGTGAGCTAAAAACGTCTCTGCTGGTGTATCAGTTGCTAGATAGACACTGGCAGGGCAGAGTGGAGTCCATTCCTATCTGGGGTCCTCTGAATGGTGCATAAATATCTGCTAAGTGTACCCCAAGAAATTGCAATGTGTGGCTTTATATTCCTCTTGGCATCCCAAGAGATTTTCTGGGCATTTAGATTGGAAAACATTCTATTTTGTGATATTTAGATAAATGAAAGCCCTTAGAGTAGATATAAAGAGTTTAATATTATACCAAATAGAGAATAAAAATTAATATAATTACAATAAAACACTCAATTGCAATAGATACTGTATCATCCATGTCAAAAAGTGCAAAGTTATGCCACAAGGCAATCAAGTTGTACAGTAGACACCCTATAGATCTGGGTAGTAATGATCATTTTAATAGGAAACTGGTTGAGTCAATAGGTTCTGTATTAGTAATGCAAAAAAATAATAAATAGAAAATATTATAAATCCAATTCATAATAAAAATTGTCCTGATAAGAAAAAAAGATATTTCCAAATGCTGTATTGTGATAAAAAAATATAATAAATAGATGGTGAGTGATGTTTGAAAATTATAAAGCCACAGACTATTTTATTTCATTTCACACCATCAGTTTCACCTCCCACATTCCTCTCTACTGGTTTCTGTATATTTAAACCATGTTCCAGTACTGAATGTGTCTTCTAATCACCTCACGGGGCCGGATCCAGAACTATGTCCATCTTCCATAGAAGGACGTAATTCAATGAACAATAGCTACTGCGCATGCGTAGTAGCTATTGTACGTAATCTACGTATCAAAACGATACGCAGATTACGTACAATAGCTACTACGCATGCGCAGTAGCTATTGTTCATTGAATTACGTCCGTCTATGGAAGACGGACGTAGTTCTTGATCCGGCCCACGGAGACTAGACATATTGGCTGCTGTATAATCCAGACCATGTTTTGCCATTTGACCGTGCCAGCTAATCGCATCACAGAGACCTGACATATCGGCTGTCATACCATCTGGATCGCAGCTTGCTACTGACCGCTCATCTGACCGCATTACAGTGTCTTGATTTAACTGTGTGTGTTCATCTATTTGACCGTACGGCTCATAATTCCATCCTCACCGCTGAGCTGTTCCACAGCATGGCTATACAACATTAGAGATCTTAGACACTTCAGACAGCTCTCAAAAGGGAGTTTATTTGCGCTCGAAAGCTGGAGGTGTTTAGTATTAGTAGTGACAGTATTGGAGTGGGGGTTCTGGATGGCATTTTAAGTAGACATGGATCTGAAATATTAAGGTAGGGTCAAGCGTTCAGAAGGATGTACTTTTGTTTGTAGGTGTTTGCTAAGTTCGCACAGGGATGTGTGTAGACAGCAGGGATCCAACACCAATTCTTAGGATTTCGGCCCTATGTTGCTCTGCTATTTAAATACTGTATTCTATATATCACCATGGGCCGCATCCTGAAGAACGGCCACCAGGGGAATTTATGTACATGTCGTACGTAATTCCCCTGTTTTGAAGGTTGTGCGCATGCCGGCTGTTACGAAAAGTGGGCTTTCCCTCCCAGGTCGCATGTCGTATCTCCGCTGTAAAGGTGGATATAGACATGCTAATTAGGTCACAGGGCGGGGGAAGCCCTGTTATGATAAGCGAAGCAGCCGTAAGGACTCAAACCTGATCGTAACTGTTAGGGTAGGAATCTTGACACGTAAGTATCCAGATTTACTACCGACAGAGGGGAGTGAACGGGGCGTGCACTCCTCGCTACGCTGCCGGCTGTAACGACCTCGGGCGCCCGTAGTTCTGGATGTGGCCCCATGTTACACAAACTATTTTGGAGACCATGAACCTGGAAGAGGTGGAAGTAATTATCTTCTACATTTCCATTCTGTAATGTTATGCTCCAATTGTGGGTTTTCTTAATATTATTTATTCACTGTGTCTACAGAATTATACCTACAGTAATGTGTTTATTACCTGCAATATAAAACACTTAGCTACATAGTGACAAATGAAAATGTATTGGTTACAAGCAGAATCTCATATTATGCTCCAGAAACACTGTCTAATGGTAAACCTACCTAATATGACTGCCTTGTGCAATGATTGGACAGTGTTTACTGGACATTTTGCATATTATATCACAGTCAGATGTCTGTCACATTTGCATACAGGCGGATATTATCAACACTTTAAGGCATTTTTACAAGGCTATAAATACAGGTATTGAATTCCTCAACACCCCTTTGTGACCCATTAAAAACAAGAAAAGAGGAATGGAGCACAGAAATAAAAATAGTATAGCAGGGTATGTGCAAGATAAAGCCTAATGTTAAGTAAGCTCGACAGCAGAATATGTTTCTTTATGTATAGATTCCAAGGTCCTTGAGAGCTTTTGCAAATGTTTTTGAAGGAAACAATATGCTCTGAGTATATGTGATGACCGAATGTTAAAGTTAGAGGACCGTATTCAGAATTAATAACAGCAGGACACTTACGCACGCAGGGTTCGTAAGTGTCCTGCCTTCACTGGAGGGTGCATGCGCCCACCAGATGTTACGCTAGGGTTACTTTGTTCCGTCCGAGCCCATTTCCGAGGAAATGGGCTGTGCTTCCCTTCCTCCCGCTAAAGCGGGTGGAGGGAAGCATGGTAAGTGTACAGTGTGGGAGGGGGGGGCCCATTTCCTCGGTCGTACGAACCGCTGATCCGCATGTTTGACTTAATGCAGGCTTATGGCAGCGTAAGCTGCCATAAAGGCCGCACGACAGAGATGAGTGACAGGGGGTGTGCTCTCCCCTCTGTCTCGCATACTTACAGACCCCCGCATGCACGGAAAGCATGCGGGGGTCTGAATCTGGTCCTGAGTGAGGAATTGCGGAGAGGTGAAATAGAACAAGAACGACTCGGAAAGATCTGACAACAGTTTTGCTGTTTAAATTATAGTTTACTTAATTAAATTAACTTTAGTTTGCAATAGCAGAAACTTTAGTATGTAGAATAATCAAGTACAATTTACAGATGTTCAACCAGCAAAATATTACAATCAAGACAATTCAACAGAATGGACAATTAGTTAAAAAGATCAAAGAATAATTACAATCAGAGTTTTATCAAATATTAACTTCTTCTCCTCAATCACAATAATTTAGCTAACACTTACAGAAATCACTAAAAGATTACCTCTAATTAACTTAGTCCACGATAATACAATTTAATCTTAAAAATTCACTAATAGCTAACAATATTATAACAAAGACAAGAACATCGGAGAGGAGATAGAGTGAGGAGGCAGGAAGAGAGCATTGGAGAGTGACAGAGAGGGACTGGGGTGTAGGAATCCACAAGGACAATAGAAAGGTGTTTAATTTTGAGTGACTTTATTCGATACAACATTCAACTGTTTTTCCAACATTAAGATACATTCTTCCTTTTGTTATAATATTGTTAGCTATTAGTGAATTTTTAAGATTAAATTGTATTAATGTTGGAAAAACAGTTGAATGTTGTATCGAATAAAGTCACTCAAAATTAAACACCTTTCTATTGTCCTTGTGGATTCCTACACCCCAGTCCCTCTCTGTCACTCTCCAATGCTCTCTTCCTGCCTCCTCACTCTATCTCCTCTCCGATGTTCTTGTCTCCCTCTCTCTTCAGCTACAATGTCACACCCTCCGCCACAGCAATCGTCCTGCTCCTCCGTTATTCCCCTGCTCACCGCCTCCGTTTCTCACTTCAATATAGCCTCAACAATCCTCTCCCTCTCACTGACTATGATGTTAAACTCTTTGCCGCTGCAATTGATCTTCTCCTTTGCCAGTCTTTTGCTCACAGCCACTGACTTCCCTCACAGTCCACTCTTCCGTCACTTCTTTCTGCACTGTCACCGACAATTCTCTCTCCCTTTTTCTCTCGATCTGCCTCCCGTTACTCGTTGCCACCTTCTAATCTGCACCGTGCCTCTCTGTCTCCTACTACTATTGACACTTCTTTCAGCCCGCTTCAATGTAACTTTTTCTTCTCTTCACCGTTAATATTCACTCTCTCCATATCTGCTTTAATGTAACATGCCCTCTACCATCACTGCTGCCAACTCCCCATCAACGGTCTCTATGCACTTCTTATACCCCTAGATCTTTCCAGAAGACCCCCTCGTGCAACTCAACCCGTTTCAACAGCTGACCGTTGCTTAGCAACAACCCTTACACCAACCTGTACTCAACATTGAGCACAAGACCCATGCTTTTCTGCACAGTCTCACAATGGCGTGGGAACAGCTCCATTACAACCCATGGCTAAATGTGTACCCCACTCTCAACTCCCCAGGGGCACCACATGTAGATGTTAAAATATTACAATTCAAATACCCTTGGTCAGAAAAAGTTGTAACTCACTATAACATTTTACCGCTCAAGGATGTTCGTATTGTAATATCTTAACATCTACACTCAAGGAATATTGTCTCTAGTTTCCTTCCCCTTTATTCCCTCCAAAAACATTTGCAAAAGCTCTCCAGTACCTAGGAATCTATATATAGAGAATCATATTTTTTTTGTCAAGACTATTTATTTATTTATTTTTCTCACAAGCCAACTATTCATAGACTATTTAACATTCTTCTTTATCTGGCACATACTCTGCTTTCCTGTTTCTCCCCCTCTCTCTCCACACCCCCCTCTCTCCACACCCCTCTCTCTCTCTCTTGGATTGAAGTATACAGCCACAATAAAAAAAAAACAACAAGCTCTTTTATCTTATCAGAAGCCAAGTAACCGGCACCAGAGCCATCTTATCTGCACAAGTTGGTGTCAAAGTTTGAAGGCTCTAAGCTCTTGTTACAATTGCAGAACTCTGCAACTGATAAGTGCTAATAACATTGACAGGATGTCAACATGTGAACCCTCAGCTCCTTCCATTCAAAAATACAATATTGGAGAATGCAGGTTAAGTGTGAACAAGAGGACATTCGCTTGTTACTATACTTTTGCCTCAATTTTTATTTATATAGCAATAATAGCCATTTCTGTGCCTACATACTATCCTGGCCATTGCCTGAAATGTTATCACTACAACTGCAATGTGAATACACTGTGCCAGATATAATTCATGCTTATCGACTTGTATCTTTTCATATATTTTTATTATAGGGGTATAAATAGACTTTGTTTTAAGTAATCTAAGGAAATAAGGAATTGTGGTTATATTTAGTTTCACAAATGGCATTAGCGATAACATACTGCAGTAGCCAAAACAAGACAGAAAGGAAAAACACTTTTATAAAATAGATGAAAGGGTAGTTCAGTAATACAAAATCCATATTGCTTAATGAGCATTACTAAATAGTGTGTATTGCTTATTGAGCATTACTAAATATATATATTACAAAGGACTGTTGGGCAAAAATAAAATCTTCCTAAATATTCAGCACCTGTGCTATTACTATGGAAGCTCCATATTATTGCCCACCAAGGTAAGAATTTCCTTTTGGTCTTCACACACCCCGGGTGAGGGTTGGTATTTTGGGGTGGAGAACCAAAAAACATTTTCCCTGTCATTTTAGGCTCTCTCACCACAGACTTGATGTATGAGAATTCGCCATTTTAACTACTGTGTTCTAGTGAAAGCACACTTTCATACCTCATCTTTCGCTTCCACCCTTCATTACAGAGAAATGTGAAATAGGGACTTGCCAAGGCTATTGAAGGAGGACAAATGGTCAGTGATCTACTATAATTCTGTTATGCTCCCTTTCCTTATCTGTGGTCGAGATGCAGTTCAAGATACTGACCCAGTGCTACATGGTGCTCTCCAACATTCACCGTCATATTCTTGTATACCCACCGCAATGCTGCAGGTGTCAGGATGACACTAGCCCTACCCATGTCAAGCAGTGACTGTCATTTGCTGAATTTTGGCAGAGAGATGGAAGAATCCAAAACATACTAGCTGAGTCTCTCAGGGCCCACAGTTCTGGATGCAATCTGTGTACAATGGGTGTGGGTCCCAGCTAAGAACGGCCCTATTTCAATAGGGCCATTCTCTCCCAGCCAGTTTCGAATTGGCTGGGATATCAATTGCTTATGCCTTGATGAGCCATAGCAATTGATCCCTGGAGCACCGAACACGGGGCTCCGAAAGGTAAGCCTAAAATTAACCCCAACCCTTTCCCTAATTCTAACCCTAACTCTCCCTTTCCTGCAGCCTGACCCTAACCCTCCCCTTCTATGGCCCTAACCCTGCTTCCTAAGAGCCTAACCCTAACCCCCTCTCCCAGCACTAACAGTCCCCGGAGGGCTTACTCACCTCTCCAGAGCTATCAGCGGTGGGTGAAATAAATGGTTGAGTATGCCGATCAGCACACTCACCCATTCATAAAAAACATTCTAAAAGGCTGCTTATTCGAAATAGAGACAACCAAAAAGGAACTTTAGGCTGTCTCTATTTCTAAAAGCAGCCCATTGTAGCAGGGACTGCAACAGGTGTACAACATACTATTGAAAAGCACTAAAAATTTTAACAAAATTCTCCTCATGTTGGCTTTCTTTCCAGAACTACTGTCTCTGGGCTATTGGTCTCCATTGTGCAAAAATGTACAGACCTTTCTGTTACTCACCTATCTGACTGAGTAGAACACCCCCTGAGGAGCAGGAGAAAACTTATGTCTCCTGGATCACTGTGATGCTGCCCATCTTAAACAGGGCTGTCGTCTCTACAGGAGACACCTGTTCCTGACCTTACTTATTCCCTCCCACTTCACAATTACTGTCTAAGATCTTGCACAACAGATAGATGCCTCATCTAGCTGAACAACTTGAAGCATTCACCACTATCCCACATTTGACAGCCACTAATATTCCAACTTTCCTGGTTTGTCCCACATTTTGAATGTAACGTAATGGAGTGCCTAATTGAGGAGGCTGTCCTGCCAAAGTTTTCTGATATGCTGTAAGTCTATGGCAGTGTCTATTACCAGCTTTCCAAAATTAATCATCCTCATGAATGTACCATCACCTGTCTCTTCTCTTTCACCCCAGAGCTCTCTCTTGCACCATACCAACATGGGCATACTCCCAAAAAATCAACTCCTTCCTAAAGAGCAGTCAGAGTGTAATCTCCCAAAGAAAATAATAGAAGAAGCTCACTGCCTCAGTCACCATAAAGATTTTACATTCTTGCTCCAAGGTTAAAAACACTTGTCCAGCATGCTTTTCACTCCATCCACTCTGAAATCTCTGCTATAAGCAGTCACATCAACCAACTGGGCTGAGGAGTGGAAAATGTGGTCACCTACCAAATGACTACAGAAGCAGTCAACTCCCAGATCCAGAGTGAGATAGTAGATATTCATGAATGTCGAGGATATGGATCGCGGCAGGAGAAATAAACTATATATCAAAAGGATCCCTGCATCAGTTGAACCCAAGCTGCCAAAATCCTGAGGAACAAATCTTGATAGACAAAGCCCATTGGACACTGAAAACTAAACTTACAGATATCACTTGTCATTTACCGAGCTCAGCACCGGATCCGGAAACGGACCACACCGGACCAGAGGCACGGAGTCTAACCTCAAGCCAGGTATTCGCCAGAGCCCCTGATGGTGGGGATGGACTTGGCTGCAGGCAAGGGGCAGGTTGCAACCCTCTGGACAAGCGCACAGACACAGAGACAGTGAGGTGAGAGCAAGAGTAGTAGTTGCAGGGAGTGGAGGCACTGCTACTGAGGCTGGATATGATGACAGGACTGGAGCTGTGCTGGAACTAGGAGACACAGCAGTGCTGATACCAGAGATGATGAAACTGGAGTTGGACAGAGAGAGAGAGGCAGGAACCAGCGAGAGGTAACTGGAAGCACGATGAGACACTGTAACTTAGGAGTGAAACACAACCAGAAGCCAGGGAGACACACACGAGCGAGCTCGAGGACATGATTTAGCAGGCTAAGACAATCTGTTGTTCTGATAGGGAAGAGATGTCAGGCAGGCATTTAAATAGAGCTGGTGTAGAGGGAGTTCAACAAGGCAGTCAGTAGCAACTGAGATATGCTTGCAGCAGAAGTGCAGTGTTAGAACTAAAAGGAGTCATGTGACTAGAAAAAGGTAAACAAAGCAACCAAAACATGCAGAAAGCATAGTGGATACTATAGAATCATGATATCACTCCACCTAGAAATGTCATTGTACATCTACATTATTCTACAACAAAGGAAACTATCATGCAGGAAGCCAGGAAAATCCCAACACTCATGTTCAAAGTGTCCGCAATTTTAATATTCCAAGACCTCTTCCCTACCACATTGGCCAGACAAAGAGATCTCTGGCCAGTTGCAAGCACCCTGCAGGATAACATCCACTACAGGTTGGGATTTTCCTTTTGCCTCTTCATATGGCACCAGAATCAACAACTATCTGGGCTTCCTCCAAGAACCCCAAGCTTTACTTATTTTTATGGCACCCTCCTCCATGTTCACACAGCAAGCAGCATGACCCATCAGGAAAGAGTGGCCCATGGTCTCAAGACCTCCCAGACCTCTCCTTCCTGATTACTGACCTTTTTATCTGTGATTGTACCTGGATTCTGCTGTCCCTAACCTTGCTCCCTCAATAGTGAACGTGTCCACTAGCTGCATATTGTTTCTGCACCATTGGATGCTCAGGTCCCCTTCCACTTATCTGATCCCCTGAAGTAATCTGAAAGGTTTTTTTTTGTGTGTGTGCAGGGTGGGGGGTGGGGGGGTTAATATTATTTTTATGCCTTGCATGTGATAATTTTTTGTTGATTGCAATTATGTAATTTACTCCGAGTCTCTCCATAATCCTTCCCTATGCTTATCTTAGTCAGATAGCCACATGATAGCCTCTTTTGGGTATAAGACCCTTACCTTGTAGATGTCAGAAAACCCCCTCTCCCCAACTAACTTTCCCACCCTACACTTGTACTTTACACCCCTGATTAGGTCTACCTATGCCTACTAGCCACATGCCACTACTCCTGCTTACTACCTGCTTTCATCCTCCAAGATAATAATGCAGCAGTCATGCACCTTACTATGCTTCTGGCTCCAAGCTTGCCACTGCATCCCTTTGGATAGTTCCTATTCCCCCCTACCAGTTTGCATAAACAGTATATTCCGACCTACTGGCCTGTTTACCCTCCCTATGTCCTGATTGTGACTTGACCTCCTTCCTACTGTATCCTTCTACATTTCTCTGTTTTCATCATTAATCCCTGCTGCTCTCTCTCCTTTAATACTGTCACAACACTATGGATTGCTACTTTTGTAGATTAAGGACCTTTATTTTCCAGCACTCTAAATTGCTCTCTTCTTTGAAGACAATGAAGGTTGACCTGGTGTTCCTGCAGGAAACTCACTTGGTCCATGGCATCCATCCAGTCCCCTGGTCCAAGTTCTTCTCCATAACTTTCCTTTGAACTGATAAAATTATAAAATTATAGATTAACAAGGACAGTAGATACCTTATCATAGAATGCACGCTCAATGTTATCATCTTTAGTAAAGATAGTAGATATCTATGCTTTTAGTGTTGAGCAGGACACATATTTCAAGACTGTCTGCTCCTTTCTGGCTGGTTCTGACGGGGCAAGCTTATTGATCTACGAATGATATGAATCCCGCCCAGCAATGATCTCAACCTTCAAGCAAATCTATTATTGTTGTTGTTCTTGTTTTATTTATCATTCACTTATAAGGTGCCACATAGGGGCTGTAGCTCTATGCAGGTAACAGACGACAATAATTATGAACAAGGTGAGATTGGGTAACGCTAAAACATAAAATTGAGGACACAACACAAGTCTGATATACAGACTGAGATCGAGGCAGAGATGGTGAGGGGGAAGGGTGCATGAGAATTTGATCCCCAGGGCATGATCTGACCATGCAGCAGCGCTGATGATTTTTCAGGCTTAGCGCTTCAACCTCCTAAGGCTACATAGACTATTAATAAGTCACTCTCTCATAATTTTGCTATCCCCCATCTTTCTGAAAAACGGATTATTTTGCTCTAAATGTCTCTTGATGTTTTACCCAATGACACCAGACTCCACACGACAGCTCGAATTACAACCTTCTCGAATCCTTGTTACGAGGAAGTTAAACTTGCTATTATTGTATGAGAAAGCCAATGGACTTGCATAGCTCATAACATTTTTATTTGAATTGGGGATAATGCAGACACGCTTTTGGGCTCTATGATTCACTCTAAGATGTAAGCCGGTAACTTCTTATCACATCATCCAAAGGCATTATAAACTGTAACACCAAAATGATCAGAGCACAATCTCAAAAGTATTATTTGGACTTGTATAATCTCCCAAGCATCATAGCCACATAGATCCTAACCTACGTACGCTATCGTATTTACGCTAGCCGATTATGTAATTTCACCTGTTACACCACGTAACTCCTAATGTACGTACCATCTGTGTAAATAGGAACGAAGGGGCGGGGGCATCAATACGACACCTGTAATTACGCTTTGGAGGCGGGGGAGAGGCATTTAAATTGGACAATATGGGCCGGGTTAGGCCGTCACGTCCGTAAATGCATTACGTACGTCAGTACTTCCGCTTTGAAAAGTCAAGGTAGGGTTTGGGCAGCGTGAAAAGGCCAAAGTACGTACGACAGAGGGCAGTGACTAGTAATTACAGTAGTGTAAATACGCTCTCTCCCTCGCGGTGCGCGCTGTACAATGACGTTGCGTGACCTTAGGTCACGCAACGTCTATGTACAGTCCGCGATGTGAGGGAGACAGCCAGAGGCATAGCTGCAGTGGAGAGAGCCTGAAACTGCAGGAGGGACCGATGGAGGGACAGAAAAGGTAAGTTTAGTGTTACATCCCCTGTATAAGACACACCTGATTTTTAGACCAATTTTTTGGTTTAAAAAAGGTGCGTCTTATACATGGGGAAATACGGTATGTTCAGGATAACTGAAATAGATACATAGGAGCAACGGATATGTTAAAATAAATTTAATGAAACAATTATCATTAAAATAACACAATCAATATGCAACACATTGACATTATATAAAGCGCAACAAATTTCCTTTATAAACCCCATTTCAATATCCAGGGCCGCCATCAGAAAATGCGGGGACGGGACACAGCTCCGGTCCCTGCCCCATGTGACGTCACACCTACTTTAACAGTGGGCCAGTGTGCAGAAAAGCTCTTCCCTGCATATTGGCCCGCTACTGAGCAGCAACTACCTGCGGTAGGATACCGCTGACTTCTGCTGCTGCAGAGCTAGGTATGTATCGGTGGACCCCCATCAGCTCCGGGACAATAATCCCAGCTGTCCCCCTCCTGATGGTGGCCCTGTCCATATCGCCAAAATGCAGAATCTAATTATAGAGATGGATGGAATAAAAAGGTCTATAAATAGCTCAGGCATGAAATGATGAATAGCAAAGGAATAAAATATTGCTCCTCAACAGTGGTTGCTGCTAACACAACAGTGGTGATTTTACTGGTCACCCACAATACTTTAACAAAATAATTGATTGCAAAGGAGGCTACCAATGTAGACACAAATATATACAGTTCATGTGATCAAGGTATCTGGAGGTATATTATATAGTGTCATAACTTACTAGGTTAAAAAAGTATCTTTATTAAAATAAACTGTATAAAAATAGAAAAAATTAAGTCATAGCAGAAAATTTAAATAAAAGCATTTTATGATAGGACAAAAAAAGCAACACGCTAAAAAAAGACAAGAATGATAAATTAATAGTAAAGCTTACATTCACTTTAAGCCTGCAGATGCAAAAGAAATTCTTTAATCACACATACATAAGAGAATTGAATTTGCCTGGGCTTCTTCAACATATGATACAGAGAGAGGCTAAAATTCAGAGCTTGTATGGGAAGACCCACTATTCACCTACACATTTCTGTTCACAATAAACTTTCATCATATATATATATATATATATATATATATATATAGATAGATAGATATATAGATATACACACACACACATACACATTTTATTCCACTATAGTTTTAAGTGCTTTCTGATCTTCTTCACTCATATTTGACATTATTGATTTTTCACACTTTTAGTACTTGTCACTGGTATACAACTCTTTTATGACCCACCAAGTTAAAACGTTAAAACATTTTTTTTTTAGGGTCAATCATTTTATATTTATAAAATTTTTCATTTGTGCACACATAACACAGGTGCCCCCCTTTCTAGCGTATTGAAATAAATGTTATATTTTGGTGAGCTATCAATCAAATATGCACACATAAAAGCAAGGATTACAGTTATGTTTTAATATAGAAACATTAGTGTTGGCTGCTTCACTAGGGAGGAGTTTAATTGTATTAGAGCTAATACTCCAATGTTTGTGTTTATTGTTCTCTTTTATTGTATTTTGGCCATTGCAAGTGACAAATTACTTTACTTTTTAATATAGTAATAGGTCATTAAGTTATTCATCTACCTCACTCTAAACATTCTAGTATTGATCTCCCAAAAAAACAACTAAAAAAAACTAAAAAGCAAGAGCCATACAAGATTGTACTCTAAGTTTTTATTAAGTAAAAATGGAATCTTGTACAATTTGTATACTTCTATAAATATATATATATATATTTTTTTTTTAAAGACCACGACTGAAGACATGACATTTGTGACAGACAAGTGCTTCATATATTGTTAAGGTGTATATATAAGTTTTTAGTGTTAGAAATATTGTATAATCAAAGTGTTAAAACCTTGGAAATAGTAAGTTAAAATCAATTAGGGACTACTGGAGAAAGAAGTGTAGGTCATGTTTGAGTTTGAGATAACATCACATAAGCTCTGCTTGCACGGTGTTTGGAGAATATATCCTTAAATAAGTCAAAATGGCAAGCAAAGTGAAGAGACAACTGTATTATCTTATAAGCCACTGTATATATCATGGGCTTTGGACAGCTAAAGAATTTCATGTCAAAGATCTCATTCTTGTGAAGATAAGAGTTACTCAGATTGGCTCATATAAATAATGATTTGACAGTAAACTGCTTTTTCTAGGTCTGAACAGATGTCAGAGCCAATGACGGTTTAGATGCCTTCCTGAGAATTGAAGGGTGATAATCGGAGAATTGGCTTCGCTGCTTCAGCCTTCCTGTGATACAGACAGTGAGATAGGCGCTGTAGGCACTGCCAAGGGCGTAACTACAGGGGGTTCAAAGGGTTCAGCTGCTGCGGGGCCCAGAAGTTTAGGGGGCCCGCAGCATACGTATTCATACCTTCCAACTGTCCCGATTTCTGTGCAATGTCCCGCCCGTTGTCCTGTTTGTCCCGATAAGCAAAGAAGAGGGGTTTTTTTAATATATATATATATTTGAGCTGCAATGAGCCAGTTGTCCAGCAGGTGGCGCTGTGACAATCTGTGAGAGAAAACTCTGCACACAGGAAATCACCACTGCGGAGTTTCTGAGTGTCCCCAGCCAGCATCCAGCGTGTCTCCCCTGCTGCCACTGTCCTGCTCTGGGCTGGTGAGTGGCCTGGGGGCCCCTACTAACTACTATATGCTTAGCTTGTACTATCTGCATGGGCTGTGGAGGGATACAGACAGTGAAAGGACCAGGGAGACCAACAGCCATAACAAGGGCCCTGGCATGCCAAGTGCAGTCAGCATCTTGAGTAGCTCAAGGGTTAATTAACTTTTATTAATAGGGCAGTGAGTATCATTCTAAGCCTGCAGGGTTAGCTGGCACTAGGCTTCATCAAACATGTGGAAGCTAGACAAATAATAAAGTGGCAGACATATGGAAGCTGGACAAATAATAAAGGGGCAAACAGATGGAGGCTGGATAAATTATAAAGGTGCAGACATATGGAAGCTTTACAAATAATAAAGGGGCAGGCATATTGAGGCTGGACAAATAATAAAGGGGCAGGCATATGGAGGCTGGACAAATAATAAAGGGGCAGGCATATGGAGGCAAAGGAAGAAGAAAAAGGAAGAAAGGTGAGAAGCAGAAAAGAGGTAAGTTACCATATCTGCCTCTGACATGTGTGTATATATATATATATATATATATATATATATATATATATATATATTATAGTGGGGATAT